>CAXITT010001045.1:19140-178974 GCA_964033795.1 Lymnaea stagnalis
CATTTGTCAGGAGATTAGTGAGTGTTTCATGTTTTGTGTACAAGATAGATCAGCAGCTACACATTACACTTATGCTGATAATCACAGCACACATCCTGCTGGGCACAACAGTCATGTCAGATCAATGGAGAGCATATAATGCAATTGGCACCACTCCGGGATTGACTCATCAAACAGTCATTCATTCTGTTAAGTTTTTGGATCCAAACTCAGGTGCCAATTGCCAATTACCCAAAGCATCGAACGTTTGTGGAAATCTGCAAAAGAGAGAAACAAGCGCCACAATGGCACACACAGACATATGCTCGATTTGTATATGTGTATTCATGTGGACATGTGGCATCAACGTCTTAAAGTAAATGGTTTCTATGTCTTCAACGCAATTCTAGACGATATTGTTCAATTTTGGTCATTACAGTAGCGGAGGACCTTTTAAAGAAGTAAGTATGTTTTTATTCAAAATAACAATTGTTTTATTGGAAGTGTGAAATAATGTATAATTAGCCAGTTTGATGAAAATTTGAAAACATTTTTAAAAATATAAAAATACTACAGCTGTATAGAGCCTGGGGAATAGATTACAAAAACACCAAGATCAACTTTCTAGCTCAAGTGCTTCAAAAGTTATGAATTTTTTAGTAGGGACCTCAAAACCACTTTTTTACTATGGGATTTTCCTCCACATTTGTGACCCTCATTTTGCTTTTTTTTTTAACGCCTATAACTTTATTATAAAATGAGACAAAAATATAATATTTACAGGGAACATTGTTAAATAAGAGTACTTCTAAATAAAGCCACAAAATATACATTAGTTTTTGTTAATGTGCCGCAAATATTAAAAAAACAACTTTATTATTTGCCTATTAAAAATTTATAAAAATGCTGACTCGTCACTTATTTGTAATTAATTAATTAAAATTTTGTTTTTAATTTCCCAACAATCATAATAATAATAATATTCTTTAGATATTAATTGCAGATTTTCTGTGGAATTGTTTAGCATTTATAAGCATAAACAAATAATAAAGGGATTATTTGTTTTATTTATTTAAAATTGACAATTACACTTTTTATTTTACCATTTTCTACATATGTATACTATATATTATATTATTCCTATGAGTATGACAAAACAATCAGCATGTCATTTATTTTAAGTTTGTAATCTTGTTTTACAAATCCACATGTATTATTAGAATCAACTTTGACTTTAGCTGTTAATAAAATAAGTTCTAGTCATTTACTAGAGGTAAGTACAGGTTATTATGATTGTTCTTTAATAATATCTTAAGTAATTCTTGGATTGTAGTGCCAGAAAGTGTGTTTTTTCTTTGAGAAACCGAGGATTATATAATAATTCTCTTGTGGAATATTGTGATATGTGATTAAATATAGGATATTTCAATACCAAAGGTAAGTGAATATTTCAAAATGTTTTACTTAGTTTATGCCTTAAGTAAGAATCACAATATTCATTAAAATTTTATTACATATCCTAAAATATCATTAAATATAATTTATTATAATAGGCCCTACAAATTAGTTGGGTTGGGTCTAGGCCTTAACCCTGATATAGTATACTTTGTATTATACTATATTATATGTATACAAGGCCTCTAGCCTAATGGTCATTATATATATATTATATATACAAATAAATATTTATCTATAAATATATAAACTAATATAAATGATAAATATATTAGTTGTAATAAAAGCTATTTATCCCACTCCTTAAATCATTTATAATAGTATAATTACTATTATAATACTTTAACTAAGCCTATCACTATCTAAGTCAAAGACAAGAGCTTATCATTCCCATGTCAGTGTCAGCCAGGTCCATGGCAACCAACCCAAAAATTAAAATCACTGATATTCAATAAGCCAATAATAATTATTTATGTTATAAAACATTTTTTATTTATATAAAATGATTTATTATTAGTTATATTTCCCATTTACACTCTGGATAACCAACTTAATGAATTATTAATTACCCCACGGCTGCTATCGATAATTGGAAATAAGCAGACAAGCACGGTGGCCATGATGACAAATTACATAGCCTAAAAAATGACATCTTGGAAACTCGTTTTTGAAGCCCACCCATGGTCTACACTCATGAATTTTGGATATGTTGTAAATGAACCTATAAATTATATGAGCTGAGTTTTTTTTATTATTGAGCGCATTTTTAAAAAAAAGTTATTCTTGAGACTTGAGTGAAGTTGACCAATTTTTAACTTCAATTTTCAAAGCTTTAATCTTGACCCAAAAAATCAAACAAACTCTTAATATAGGCCCTAACTGGAAAGATGTCGGCTTTAAGTAATTGGCGGAAGTAAAATTATATTATTATGCTAAAAATCGATTATGAAACGCGAAACAACGATACCCTCAGTAAATTGAAAAGTAGAGGTCGCCATTATGACAACGAAAATATGATACACGTTTTTCGGGTATTTCCGGTCGATACCGAGGTCCCTAGTATAATAATTTTTGAATTAAAAGTTTTTTAGGCTAATTCAGATTGATTAGGTTTAGGGATACATTTAGGACATAAGTTCGTGGGTCACGATAACCAAGATGGCGGCCGAGGGTTGATCTCTCCGAATTGTTTTTAGCCATTTTTTTTTATTCAAAAGAACATTTGTTTTATGGGAAAAGTGAATATAATAATATTTTTTGCGGTGAATTAAAATTGAAGTACCCACTTCTGATACCGCGTCCGAATAGCCGCAGCCAAACTTTTCATTACAATTACAGATAAGACAGTACCGGTAGCCGATTTGCCGCCAAAAAAAAAAGCAACTTTGATCTTGAATCTTGATTGATGTCATGTTAATGATTATAATAATAATATTATTATAGTACCAAACTGTGCGTCTATCGAGCGTGTGTCATCAGTACACTACTATACAGGAGCGAGACATGGACCACCTATACATCCCAAGAGCGCAAGCTTAATAGCTTCCATATGAGATGCCTGCGTCGCATCCTTGGTATTAAATGGCAAGAAAAAGTGACTAATAGTGAGGTCCTAATGCGTGCGAATACCCAAAGCATGTTCACAATCCTTAGTGAAAGACGCCTGAGATGGCTAGGTCATGTTAAAAGAATGAGTCCCGGCCGCATTCCGAAAGACCTCCTATATGGTGAACTTGCTTCGGGAAAGAGGAAAACAGGTCGCCCACGTCTGCGATTTAAAGATGTCTGTCAAAGGGACATGAAAGCAGCCAAAATACATACAAGTGACTGGGAGTGTAAGGCAAAAGACCGATCTACGTGGCGCACAGTTGTCAAAGAGGGCGTCATGGTAGCCGAGGAGCGAAGAATGGAAGAGGCTGCAGACAGAAGAGCTAGGAGAAAGGCCAAAACATTTAGAAGCACGGAACTCGTGTGTAAAAACTGTGGTAAAGACTGTCACTCAAGGATAGGACTGCACAGCCACTCGAGAAAATGCAACCCAACCAAACGGTGATGCACCATCGTCTCACGAGACGGAAGGATGCCGATAGTAATGATTATAGAACTATATTTAAAATAGAATTTAAAAATACAATACAGTTATAAACATAAACGTATTCTTACTTGCTTTTAGATATAAGCACATTGTTCTTCATGTTTAATCAACGCCACATGAAATCCTTCAAAATTTGGCACATGTCCCGATTGATGATAAGAATAAGGGCTCTAAGATGGCAAACCAACAGGAAGTATCCGTCATAACTATCACGTGACCAACCGAATAATCTAAAGCCCTCACGTGACCAGCCGGATCCGAATAGCCAGTTGCTGCTATGGGTACCGGGGTACCTATAGCCACTCCGTTTTTAAATAGCGAAATAAGCGAACTTAGCGGGTTTTGATTTTAAAAAACTAGTAAAATATTGTGAAATAGCACTTCATAGATGAGCCAAGGGGACTAACTCATTTTTTTTCAAAAAATCGACTTGGCAGGGTTTGCAATTATTGGACTCCTCATTTGAGCATTTCCTTTCTGTGATGGATACCTTTTTCTTTTTTTTTTTTTTGGAAGGAATTCTTTTTTAAATTTTAAACAGATTTTGTAGTTAATTCATTTTTTAAAAATAAAAACTGGAAAAAAAAACACATTCCTCTTCAATAAAATAAAAAATATATATTTGTTTAACACGCTTAGCCAAGCTGAGAGGTCTTGCGTGGGTAATTGTACAATTGATAGAGCTCTTGGTTTGTACGGATTCCCAAAACAAAACGGTCTATCATCGGGTCATGTATTGAGCCGGTTCTCTGCTTTCCTGGTAGGAAACAAGTCTCACTTGCTTAAATTACTACTGGCTACTGGTCTTATGATAGTGGTGTATATTGCCTTCTTTGTTCCACTAGAGAGGTTTTTTTCTTCGTGGTAGCTTTTGTACGTTGAAATAAAAATGGTTGCATACTGGTATCATTTCTTTCACCTCCGATTGTAATTCGCTTTTGCTAATTTATAGTCACCCTTAGATATTTGAAAGTAGCTACACTCTCAAAGATGTAGTTGTTCATATTGATGTTGTCATCAGTGTGCGTATGAAAGCTTTAATTATAATCATTGCTGTTTCTACCAAGTAGAGCTATATCATCTGTGTATGCCAGGTACTGCAGGGGCTGACTTTATAAAGTTCCTTATGGTTGTTCTGTATTACCTCTCTGGTGCTCACTTGTATGTTTCTAATGCCTTTTTCTAACGCGATGTTGAAAGGGATACATGGATTTCCTCGTATGAGGCCCTAATTAATTGGGAACTCTCTCGAGTACACTCTCTGTACTTTGATTCTACTTTTGGAGTTATCCATCGTCATATGTATGAGTCGGATACTTTTCTTAGAGCCCCCAAGTTCCAGGAGAGCATCGTACAGGTATTTCCTGTCTATGCTATCATAAACTGATTTGTAATCCACATAATTATAGTTGATGTATTTTGATGTTGTTTTCTTAGCATTTCTCCACGAGACATCTAATAGTAATTATATGAAAGTCTGAAATGCCCCATCACACATTGTCTGAAGTAACATTGAATTTGCACCACAATGCATCACTGCTTGTTGATTTTTTTTTATTTTTAAATGAAGGGGACTCTGCCCTCACTTTTGGTAAAGACTCTTCTGATTCCTCAATTTATACTATCCCTTTTTTGACGTCGATCAATGTGTTGAATATAATCTTGTTTCAAATGATTATCTTGGACACACCACAACCAGAATGATTTTAGTTTATGTATGGCACTGGGCGCCATAATGCTTGAAAAAATATTTTCCCTAAACAACAATACGCTTATCAAAACATTCATATCATGGCTACTCCAAAATGCATCTCTTGATTGTTAATAGTTAATGAATCAAACATTTTCTGGTTATGGAAAAGCCACCGGGGGAAAAGCCACCGGGCTGCTCCATTTCTGCCCTACATCCCGGTCCAAATGTCAGCATTGCTTGCCCGGACAACCAATTTTAGTGCTGATATATACACTGCCCAGCGGCGTGCCTTGTTTTAGCGCCCCCCTGGGTGGGTTAACTTTTTTGCCGCGCCACCTTTCTCGATAAAAACTCTGCAGTTGTGCAAAATTCCCGCCGCTCAATTGAAAGGAAAAAAATGTCACCTCGCCCCTCCCTTCTACGTCACTGGCGTGTGTCTTTGGTGCCAGGGCATAAGATTCATTTTTACTCCACCCCACCCCCCCCCGCACGCTAAACCAATTATTTTCATCAATTAACACTGTAGCCCATAGATGCCCACGCTAGTCTGGCACCCGGGGACATATGTCCCCTATGCCCACCTTAGCTACGTCTCTTTCCACTGGCACTGCCCACCAACCCCCGAAAATCTGAAGTGCCCCCCCCCCTCCCCCGGAGGGAAATTGTCTGAAAGAAACACTGCACAAGATGTTAGCGATTTTGGACAATAGCTGTTTGGTAAGTGACTCGCGTGCATGTTAGACTCCTTGGTCCGTGTCTCAAGACGGGTCTGGTGGAATGCCAACAGACTCGCCACTGACCCCCTGACACGCCCGGCTGTCCCGATCCGACACGGAGGAGCGGTCGGCAGGCACGGTTGCCCAGTCCCTGCCAGTCGAACTCCCCCGCGAGGCCGGGCAGCCTCGAAGCGTGCGGCCGTCCCTCGGTCCCGACAGCGGCTCACCTCGACCGGCCGAAGCACGACCGTGAGATCGTGCCACGCATCCGATCGGGCTTGTCGCCGCCGCGAAACCGGTCGTAGCGCTCTGCCCGCGGAAAGTGCACGCGGCGGAGGCCAGTCCCGCCCAGGCAGGGTCCGAAGATCCCAAGACCCGAGCAGGCCCGACCCACCGCACGCGCTGAATTCCGCGGGCCGACTTTGCGGATCCACCCGTTTACCTCTGGGCGGTTTCAAGTACTCTTGAACTCTCTCTTCAAAGTTCTTTTCAACTTTCCCTCACGGTACTTGTCCGCTATCGGACTCGTGCCAGTATTTAGCCTTAGATGGAGTTTACCACCCGCTCTGGACTGCATTCCCAAACAACCCGACTCCTGACTGACTAGACTGGGCATCTTAACAGTTTTCTCTAAACGCCCGGGTAAATCCATTACTCACTTATTATCCAGTATTTTAACCAGCATGTGAACCTGCAATTTACATACAACATTCAAGGTTAAAGCAATTTACATACAACATTCAAGGTTAAAGCAATTTACATACAACATTCAAGGTTAAAGCAATTTACATACAACATTCAAGGTTAAAGCAATTTACATTCAACATTCAAGGTTAAAGCAATTTACATTCAACATTCAAGGTTAAAACATTCCAACTAGAAAGAAACTGGCACCAAGACTTGACCGATCCCGCAGCTCCGAGCTATCGCTTCTTTGGCCGGCGTTCAACCCAGCAGCCAGATTTCATACTCTGGTTCGAGGAACCTTTTTACAGGTACCCGCCCCAAACGTCACCACTCGGCATGAACCTATGATCTCACTACAGCCAAATACTACATATGGCCACCGAGGAACGCACTCTGATGTACTAGGCACTGAGACCCAGTATTTAGAGCCGTTTCCCTTCGGCTAATCCTTAGGGATGGGAAATAGTCTAGTTGCACCTGGTCCCACTCAGACTGACTAGGGCGTGTACTAATGTGCCCCGGAAAAATTCCGACTAGACTGGGCTCCTAACCGACGTGACTTTGACTTACAGCTGCCGGGCAACTCCACTCCGCTATCCTGTATGGCATTTGTTTGTCCAATTTTAAACAGCTTCAAACCAGCATATTTATCTTTTAATTTTAATTGTAGACCATGGCTATCCTTTAATGTCTTTAGTTTACCGGCATTTTATCCATCAATTTAAATTATTCTATTTAAATTTGAATTAGTAATCAAACAAGAAAGACTATTTTGATTTAAACTTTTTAAGATGGCAAACTAAACAGTTTCCATCTTATTTTTAATTTGTCACAATTTCACTTTCAATTTGCAATAAGAATATTCATTGCAAGCAATTTCACACAAGAGACGATAATTTAACAATATTTCATGATTTTTCCCATAGACATTTGGGAACTATCTAGCGAGAGCTGTGCTAAGATAGTTGGCTTCACTTCTCACTTCTCACACTTGAGTCCATTATAACGTTCCTCACTTAAGTCTTTAACAACCATTTAGTCAGAGCATTGCTAAGATGGTTTTACAGTTTAGGACTATTCAGCAAGGGCTGTGCTGAGATAGTTGGCTTCACCACATATAGAAACTTTACGCATAGACTTTTAAAACTATCAAGCAAGAGCTGTGCTGAGGTAGTTTGTTTTAACACACATGACTTCATCATTGATAGACATGTCATCTATTCAGCAGGGCATCACTGAGATAGTTGGCTCACACTTTACACTGCACCAAAACTAGCGCCACACGAAGACATTAAAAACCCATTCACCGAGAGCATGGCTGAAAATAGTATGCTATACTATACCACACACCAGACACCAGACACCAGACACCACACACCAGACACCAGACACCAGACACCACACATAGTATCTTCATGCATAGGCGTCGAGACTATTCAGCGAGAGCTATGTTGTAAATAGTCACAATCATTTAGGCTTCCAACACCGTTCCACACATGGGCGTTTTGAACCATTCAGCTAGAGCATTTCTGAAATGGTTTGTCACACCCTTTAATAAAATAAAAATAAATGAGTGTCCTCTTTGATTTCAACGTTACTCATTCAGAGCATAGTTGTAGTAGTTCGCAGTCATGCGTAGGTCTTCTTCGGGTCCATAAAGGATTAGTCCAATTCTGTTTTTTAGGAATTTCTCCCGGGCTTCAATTAGGTTTCCACATACTAGCAGGTGTTCGATTGTTTCAGTTTCTTTTCACAATGCCTGCAGAGGCTTGTACCCATCTTTCCCATCAAATTGAGGTAGGAAATTGTCGGGCAGTGACCAGTCCTTAACTTTAAGATAATGGTCTGCTCTATCCTGTTGAGGCGCCACCATGGGTCTGATGTTGCAGGCTCTGTCAGTGCGTTCCACACATTTCACCCGGTGCTCTCCTCTGCCCATTGCATAGTCCATACCTTTTTGATATGGGCTTTTATTATGGTCTTAGCAGCTTCAAAAGAGACCTTTCTTTCATTCTGTTTTATGTGTGCACTGTTATTTGTCATCTTGTTTACCTTATTGTGGAAATCATTATCGGAGTGTCCAGGGATCCATTGCAAGATGATCCGAACTTTGAAATTACTGGTAATTTTCCGAATTAAACGATTTATTTTGGTTAGTTTGGGTAAAGGTAGATTAGCTGTGATGTTCTTTAGAAGACTTTGACTATTGGTGAAAAAGACACAGTTGCACGGTCGGATTTCATCGTTTAAAAATGAGTCATGTAGCACTTTGAGTGCTACTTTGAGGGCTTCAGACTCTGCTTCATTTGAGGAGGAATGTAACCCGCAAACTCCTGTCAACTCAAGAGGCGGTTTGGTTTCATTATAATGCCGTCACCGGTGCCGTTGGCACATTCGGCTCCGTCAACAAATATGTGGTAAAACTCTGAATGGTTGAAGGACTGTATATGATTCTTGACGCTCTCACCTCTTTGTCCGGGTCACCGACACATCCCACAGGGACATCCCAGCTTATGTCCATGTTCAGATGTAAGTCGGGCCTGGCTTTTGGCACGTCTCTGATCTTTTTCCTGTTATGTGGTAAATTTAAGCTGAAACTTCTTTCCAGTTCGAAACAGTTGCTCAAGAACGACGCCTTATTGATTCTCTTATGAACTGTTTGGAGAGCCAGTGAATGTGAAGGGTCGTTTCTGCTGAGACGTCTGAATCGCTCAATGGTTATTAACCGTGATTTGTCTCTGGTAAAATTTAGAGGTTCTATGCCTGACAGTATCTCGCCTGCTGCTATCGGAGAACCCTTCATAGTCCCACATATTATTCTGATTGCTTTATTTTGGACTTTATCTATATTGTTCAGACATGTGGTGCTTGCCATTTTTTGTATGGGTAGACTGTAGCGATCTAACTGCTTTGAGATATTAGGTTTTCAGTGCAAGTTTCTTGACAGAGTTGAGGACTTTTTCGGTTTTTTCAATTTAATTTTCTGCAAACTTGTGTAGTTTTAATTTCTCATCTAATATGATGCCCAAATATTTTGGGTGTTTTTCAAACTCTAAGGCCCCGTTATTAATGGTGGCTCTTTTCTTGAAACTTGGCCTGAATGTGAACACACTGGCCAGTCTTTTCTATGTTTATGTCTATTTTCCATGTTCTGGCGAACGTTGCAACATCATTCAGGTCACTTTGGATAATGGCGCTTATTTCATTTGCGTTTTTACCAGTGGCCCAAAGTGCTGCGTCGTCGGAAAAAAAGAGCCTTGTTGCATTTGATCTGGTCCGGCAGATCATTTATAAAGATAAGAAATAACAAGCAGCTGAGTGATGACCCCTGCGGGAGGCCTTCCTCTATAGATATAGCCTTTGAATGGATCATGCCAATTTTTGTGGACATACTGCGGTTACTTAGGAAGTCTTTTATCCACCAAAAAATTCTCCCCTTGACACCGAGGCGTAGCATTTTCACTGGAAGGCCAAGTCTCCAAACCCTGTAGTAGGCTTACTTAATGTGAAGGAAGACAGCCAATGTGCTTTCCCTGGCTTGGAAGCCATCTATAACATGTTGTGTGAGCCTTATGACTTGGTTTAAGGAATTTCTGTTTTTCCTGAAACCGCCCTGGTCGGGGTAGATGAGCCGCTTCGACTCCATGTGCCAGTAGAGGCGTGAGTTAACAATCCTTTTGGCCAATTTACTGACGCATGATGTTATTGAAATTGGCCTGAAACTAGTGATGATTTCTGGATTCTTACCTTCTTTTAAAATGGGTGTGACAATGGCATGTCGCCAACTGTTGGGGATAGTGCCATCTGCCCAACTTCTATTTAATATATTAAGTAGGCAGCTTTTGGCTTTGCTGCCTAAATGTTTCAGCATGTTGGTGCTGATGCGGTCCGCACCACATCCTGTATTTGTTTTACAATTGTCTATAGCCCTGTCCAGTTCCATAATGGTGAATGGGTTAGACATTATGCTATGTTCCTCAACATACTTGCACATTTCCAGCTCTCTTTGCTTTCTTTCTATGTTCATCGTTCTGATGGAATCGTCCCATTTCTTTTTCTTGCTGACATTGGCAAAGTGTATGTTCAGCGCTTCTGCTTTCTCATAATCAGTTACTAGTTTTTTGTTGTCTACGATCAATGGACTTGGGTTACCATTCGATAACTCTCCGTTTAAATCTTTCAGTGTTCTCCACACCTTTGTCGGGTTTCTTTTCATGTTTCGATTTGCACACATGTGGCTCCATTTCTTTAATTTTAAATCCTGTGTCAGGGCCTTCATTTCTTTGGTTAGTTGGTTATAGCGTTTGTTATGTTCTTAAGTCACCAGCCTGGGTGCCCCAGCGTGTGCCAGCAAGTCTCTTAAGTAATGGTAGCTTCTGTTCAGCTCTATCAACTTTTCTATAAACTGGTGGAGTTTGAGCTTTGCATCTAATGGAACTCCCAAATAGCTCGGGTATTCCTCCCTTTTTATCTGCATCTTTCTAAAGACTCATTCAAATTGGTTTTCTTTGAATTTAGCACTCAATGAACTCAATGTAAATGTAGAGAAAGTGGTCTTTTGAATATTGACTGTAATCTTCCATTTTTTGTGTGTATTTCCTCAGTCTATTCAAATGCACCTGCAAATTGTTTTGTATTTGTTTGGCATCTTTGTTAGTTAGCCAGAAGGCAACGTCATCAGCATATAGAGCTTTATTGCATTTGATCTTATCTGGCATGTCATTAATGAAAATGAGAAATAGAGTACCGGTACAGCTTAACGACGAACCCTGGGGGAGCCCCTCCAGGATTTTTATTTTACCGTACTTGAAATTTGATCACCAAATTTTGTTGATATAATAATAATAATAATAATAAAGTTCATTTAAAAAACACGCTTCATCCCCAAAGGCTCGAAGCGCGGTACAAAGTCAACAAAAAAACATATCTATAATTCACCACATTTAAAACAAACACAACACTACAAAAACTAATTACAAGCATACAATATCAAAGTCTTTCTAGCCATTTCAACCCGGAGCAACACAGCAACACATGGAAAATAAGGTAGACAATCATCCCAGAAGGTATTTGCGAAATAGATGTGTCTTTAGATCTGTTTTAAAGGACTCCAGTGTCTGGTTGTTTCTAAGATCGACAGGAAGGGCGTTCCAAATTGTTGGACCAGCAAATGCGAAAGTGCGCTTTCCGTAAGTCTCAAGGCAAACACGTGGTGTCGAGAGTTTGCCACTATCGGATGAGCGGAGCTCTCTACTGGGTACATAAGGCGTCAGCAGCTCTTTCAGATAGGACGGCGCCAGGTCATGTAAGCAGCGGTAGCACAAAGTTGCGATTTTGTACTCTATGCGAGCACGCACCGGCAGCCAATGCAACTCTCTCAGAAGTGTTTTTGCATGGTCGAATTTGCGTTTGCGGAGAACTATGCGAGCCGCATTATTCTGTGCTATTTGAATTTTATCCAGGAGCGTAGCTGGAAGACCCACCATGAGAGCATTGCAATAGTCCATGCGTGATAGCACAAATGCAGACATCAGCCTCTTTGTTGTATCAATTGTTAGGAAGGGCCTGATTTGACTAATCCTGCGCAGCTCCAGAAAAATCGCCCTGCATAGCATGTTAATATGACTTTCAAAAGTTAGTCTTCTATCTAGGTAGACACCCAGGTACCGCACTGTTTGAGCTAACTCAATACGCACACCTGAGAGAGTAATGGATGTCGTGTTTTGTGCAGATTTCTGCTTCTGAGCGGTCGCAATGGGGAGCAGCTCAGTCTTATCATCATTTAATTTGAGCTTGTTAATGGTCATCCAGTGCTTTACCGACTCCATTGTCTTCTGTGTAATACTGAGCAGCTGAGGGAACTGAGAAGTGATCACGGATTGATGAAGTTGTGTATCGTCCGCGAACATGTGATACAACATGTCAAACTGCCTGATCTCTGCACACCTGGGGCGATATTAATCTATCGCTTAAGAAATGTTCAATCCAGCTACATGAGCGGCCACCGATTCCCATTCTCAGCATTTTTAATAAAAGGCCTTTCCTCCAGACACGGTCATAAGCCTGTCTTAAATCTAGTAGGATGGCTACTGCACTTTCTTTCTGCTGGAAACCATCGATTATGTTTTGTGTTAATTAAATGATTTGGTCTATGCTCTGTCTGGTATGTCTGAAGCCACTCTGGTCCTGATGAATGATATCTGAGGTTTCCAGGAAGCAGTACAGACGTGAATTATCCATTCTCTCTGCGATCTTCCCTACACATGAGGTGATCGATATCGGTCTGTAGTTTTCAGCTGCTGAAGGCCCCTTCTTTTAAGATACCGTAGGTGTAATGATGGCGTGACGCCAGCAGCTAGGGATTTCACCCTTGGACCACGATTCTTGTATACGTTTGAGCAATGTGTGCTTTTTGTTTTTGGACCTAAAATCTTATAATCATATTGGTGGATACTTTCTCCATACCAGCAGCAGTATTCTTCTTGCATTTAGTAATTGGTTTTGTTAATTCATTTTGGGTAAAGGGTGGAGACATGAGGTCCGAATCATCGATTGATTTCATTTTCTCTCTTTCTTTTGTCTCTTTATTCAAGACTTGACTTGTTTTGTTCCACTTGTTCACCCTACAGACTGCAGCAAAATGCTTACCGGTACCGGTATTTAGAACTTCTGCCCTGCCTTTATCATCAGCGATCTTCTTGTTTTCGGACGTTATAGGACTTGGGTTCTTCTTAACATGTTCACCATTTTTGGTTTTTAATTAGATTCCACACTTTTGTTGGGTTTTTAGATATGTTGAGGTTTTTCACACATTCTTCTCCATTGTGCTTTCTTGACCTCTATATCTATGGAGAGTTGTTCTTATTTTGTTAGTAAGGTTGTTGTAAACGGCTCTGTTAATTTTAGATTTTGGAGCCAACTTTCTTGCTGGGCATCTTTGCCTTGATCATTTCAGCAGTTTAAAAGACTTCTGCCTTGTGTGTGTCTTTACACTTCTAGCACGTGGGAAGGCAGTTGTTGCAGCTGTTAGGACACAAGTAGTCCATTTTTCACATCTTTCATCAAGTGTTAAACCATTTTTATCTTTGTTCACTTGTTTTATAAACATGTCATGCAGTTCTTTGAAAACAAGGGTCCAGTTAGTGTTTGCTTTGCTATACTGCCATCGATGTGGGATTTCTGCAATTGACTTCTCTTCTGACTTGCTATTTAGTTTTAGTCAGTAAAATGGGTAGATGGTCAATACCAATGGCATTGAAGACATTCCAGTTTAGATCTTTTTCTAAGTCATTTGATATAAGAGTCATATCCGGTCTGGATTCTACTCCATTCTCACTGTGGATAAAGGTGGGTTTGGTTTTTCAATGTTGTAGTAAATGAAAATTCGATGAGTCACAAAGTTTGGTGCCTTTACGGGCAGTAGAAGTCTCTGTTTTATAGCCCCATTGCTTCGGTTGCTCATTGAAATCACCCACTATGAAAGAGTTTCTGAAAACCTTTCGTTTCACATTCAGATCAATGCCGTCAATTTAGGGGGGGGGGGGGAATAAAACTTGGTTTACTAGAATAGGGGGGGGGGGCTGTAAGGGGGGGAGAGGAAAGGGGTAAAAGGGGGGGGGGGGGGGGTGGAGACGTTGATTATCTTAAAAGCTCTGCCATCTTTCCAAACTTTTAAGCTGATACAATCAGTATTTGGTTTTATTTTTTAAAGTGAGTTTTTAATTTCTTTACCGTCAATTCACCTCTTACTCTTACAATAACTTAAGAGTCATGATACCGCTACAATATGCACAATCACAAGTGAATTGATTGTAGCCTTCTATGCATATGTTGTTACTTTTAACTGTGTTTCTTGTATTACTGCTGCTACATCAATCTTTTCCTCATTCATAGAGTAGCACTGCTACTTGAGACTCTTTTGGCCATAAGCCATTAACTTATCTTATATATATTAATATTAGCGAGTAATATGTTCAAATGATCCGTGTCATTGTATGTACGGTACGGATTCAAGCCACGTGCCTGTCGTTGGTCTTTTAACCATTCAACTTTTTGTTTTTCTTTAACTTTTTTTAGTACGGTATTCTCCTACGTTTTGGTGGATGTTTTTCCACGTTTTCTTTCATATCCTTTTTACCTTCACTTCAAGATTGATTGATTGGTAGTACAGCTTGTTGGACTTCCATTACCGGTATTTACATTGTTAGCAAGATAAGAGTAGCTGGTTACTTTACTTCGGAGCACTTTCATATTGTTTACTTCCGTTTGTAAAACCAGGAACGTTGTATTTTGCGTCCAGTATCGTGTTCAATAGTGGTGCGTCAATAAAACATGTTCTTTTCGCTACATTTGGTGTGTTCGGTTAATTTTGAGTTTGGATCAAAGTTGTGGCATTTTCCCACGGTTATGGACTCTGGACACAAAAACACCCATTCAGTCATTACATAATTTTCTGTGAAAGGATTTAAATTGTTACATTTAATTAATCATGTAATGATCGCTGCCACTGAATTCACTCTTATTTTAACCAGCTTTAGCCAGCGTTTTATAAGTATAAAGAGTTTGGGGCTAATTTCCCTTAATGTACAGTACTATTTGAACCCATTCAATCAATACATAATTTATATTAAAAACAAATTTATTGTAAATAGGTACAAAACAATCGTACATTGCGAATTCTTATTGTCACATTACAGATTTTATCTCGTCTTTGCTATGGGACTTCTCTTAATTTCTCTCTTTTCTGGGGTAGGGCTAAATCTTTCTCCAGTTTTGTCCAGGAGTTTAGGAAGGATTCCTTTCTAAGCCTCATCTTACATTGCTGTGGAGTCAACAGCTTTGGTGGATCCCCATTGTCTAAGCGCCTGTATCTTTCTAGTCAAAGGAGTTGTGATTTTGTTCTGTTCTTATTTGAGAGGTTCCAAGTTTGCAAGGATTGCTCCCGCAGCTAGTGGGGAACTCTTCATGGCACCACAAATTAGTCTGACAGCTTGGTTCTGTATGTGGTCTATTGTATGCTGGCACGTAAGATTTGCTAAATTTTGAATAGGCAGACTGCAGTCAATGATTGAGGGACTGTGTTTATAGGCCTATACAGCATCCTCAATTCTTGTGCTTGGGCTCCCCATTTGGTGCCAGCAAGCCTCTTCGGTAGGACAAGGTTTTCCTCAGCTTTTCCCACCAGGTCCTCAATAAACGTGTAGAGGTTGAGCTTCTCATCCAGCACAACCCGAGGTATTTGGGGTTTTCAGTTTTAGTTATCTGCCTTTGACCAAAAATTAGATCAAATTTGTGCTCTTTGAATTTTCTACCTTGGGTGAAGATATAAAAGTTTGTCTTATTGATGTTTATGACGAGCTTCCATTTCTTAGTGTAGTCTCTCAGCCTATTGAGGTCTTCTTGAATGCAACTTTCAATTTCTTGGGCATTGTTACCCGTTTGTCAGAAAGCAATATCGTCAGCGTACAGGGCTTTGCTGCTCCTTATTTGTATAGGCATGTCATTTATAAAAATTAGGAAAAGAGTGAAGCTCAAAGAGGAGCCTTGGGAAAGCCCTTCTAATACTCTTATTTTGCTTGACACTGCACTTCCAAATTTTGTGGCAATAGTTCTATCTTTGAGATAGTTTTTTTATCCACAGATAGGCCTATAGTCTTTCATCAATTCCAAGTCTGAGAATGTTTACCAAGAGACCTCCTCTCCACACTTTATCATAGGCTTGACGTAGGTCAAGGAAGACGGCTAAAGCACTCTCTTTATTTTGGAAACCTTCTATGATACTTTGAGTGAGTAAATTTGACAATCTGGTCAATACTTTGTCTGTTGTGTCTGAATCCACTCTGTTCAGGATGTACCGGTATTAATTTTGAATTTTCAAAGTACCCGGTACCAATATAGTCTTTGATTGATCATTCTTTCAGTACTTTCAGCAATCTTGCCCACACAAGAAGTGATTGAAATGGGTCTATAGTTTTCTGCATCTGCTGGCATTGACTGGCAAATAATTCATGTATCGGTATGCAAGGAACAGTATGCAGCTTAGGGCTGAACCTAGTGGAAGGCCCACTTCTAGCTGGGTATATTGGGACACTTGGTTGACGTATTTTGTCTTGATTTGTCTCTTCTTTACGAAGTCCTTTATCTAGAGGTCCCTGTACATGTTGCCAGTGACTCCCAGTCTTTGTAATTTCAGCAGTAGTCCCTCTTTCCACACCTGGTCATACGCTTGTTTTGGTTGAGAAACACCGCAATTGTGCTCTCTTTCTTCTGGAAACCATCTATTACCGCTCGGGTGAAGCGTACGACCTGGTCAATGGCTTGCCTATCTTTACTGAAGCCAAACTGGTTTGGGCGAATCAGTTTTTTGACTCAAAAGTGCCAGTATGGTCAGTTCTGTACCATTCTTTCAACTATTTTGCTAACACTGCTAACACACAAAGTGATAGAGATTGGTCTGTAGCTCTCTGGTTTGTCAGCCTTTTTCTTTGCTTTCAGCAGTGGGGTTAAGGTGGCACACCTCCAGCTTTCAGGTAAATTATAGATTTGTTTTTTGTTAACTTTGTACCGCGCTTCGAGCCTTTGGGGATGAAGCATGTTTTTGAAATGAAATTTATTATTATTATTATTTTGTGGGCATCATTTCCTGTCTGCCAGAAAACTACATCGTCTGCAAACATGGCTTTGTTCGAGCAGATCTTTTCGGTCATGTCGTTGATGAAGCCAATGAATAGTATGCAGCTCAACGCTGATCCTTGCGGATGGCCATCCTCCAGTTGACTGTGTTTTGATATTTGGGACCCGTATTTGGTTCTTATTTGACTGTTCTTGAGGAACTTAATCCCCCAGTACATCCTGCCAGTGATTCCTAACCTTTGCAATTATAGTAATAGACCTTTCTTCCAAACCTGGTCATATGCTTGCTTGAGTTCCAGGAATACTGCTATGGTGCCCTCTTTACTCTGAAAACCCTCTATTGCAGCCTGGGTGAATCTTACAACTTGGTCAACCGCTTGTCTTCCCTTTCTGAAGCCACATTGGTTTGGGTTGATCAGCTTTTTCTTTTCAAGGCGCCAGCACATATCCAGTGATGCACCATTCATTCTTCCACTTTGCACACACATATTATTATAGGTATGGGCCTGTAACTCTCCGGGTCGTCTGCCTATTTTCCAGCTTTCAGTAGTGGAGTAATCATGGCACATTTCCAGCTGTCAGGTATTTTCCCTGTTGCCCAGTTGCTGTTGATTATTTTGAGGAGGGCCCATCGAGCCTTGGGTCCTAGATGTACCAGCATGCCTGTGGATATATTGTCTGACCCTGCCGCTGCTCCTTTCTTGCATCTGCTTAGCCAAGTCTCTACCTCTCTAATCGTGAATGGAGATGACATTATGTCTGTGTCCTCAATTATGATTTTCCTTTCGCCAAGTTTTCGCTCGTTATTCAGCCTAGCTTCTTCTTTCCATTTGATGGAGTAGTTTTTTATTCTGTCCACATCCGCCTGTAGTCAGATATGAGGCATATCAATTACCATATGTAAAAAAAGAATAACAGGTAACTGAGGGCAGAACCTTGTGGTAGTCCCTCTTCTAGGGGCGTCTTCTTTGAGATCGCATTCTCAAATTTTGTGCGAATGGTTCTGATCCTCAAGAAGTCACATATTTTTACTTTGAGCCCGGACTTCCACATGTTGTCATAAGTAAGACAGGTCCAGGAAGATAGCAATGGTGCTTTCGCCATCCTGGAAGCCATCAATTACGCTTTGCGTGAATCTCACAACTTGGTCTGTGGCTTGCCTGTTCTTGCATAACCCGCATTGATTTTTGTTGATGAGATTCTCACGCTCCATGTACCAATGGAGGTGGTAGTTTACCATACGATCCGCTATCTTGCCAGTGCAGGAGGTTAGTGATATTGGTATGTAACTACTTGGATTCTCTGCCAGTTTTCCCTTTTTTAACAGTGCTGTTATTGTTGCTGTGGGCCATTGGTCTGGTACTGTTCCATTTATCCACGACTCGTTTATTATTTTTAGGAGTGCATTTTTAGCTTTGGCACCTAGGTGGTTTAACATATTGTTCGTCACCCCGTCCCCTCCACATGAAGTGAAATTCCGGCATTTCTCAACAGCTCTATCGAGTTCCCTTTTGTGAACAGGGATGACATTATACTCGACTCATCTTTCAAATTTTCTTCGCCCCATTTTCTTTCATCCTTGTCCCTCTCTTGTCCATTTCTTCTTTTTGTTCACCTCAGCAAAATGCTTATTGAGCACCTCTGCTCTCTTCGTGTCCGACAACACTGTTTTCCTGTCTTGCCTCATGAGGGGGCTTGGGTTATTTACACATCTTTCACCCATTAGAGTTTTTAGCAATCTCCACACTTTTGTGGAGTCTTTCCTGATCTCCAGGCTGCTACACCTTTTTTCCCAGGTTTCTCTCTTTAGCCTTTTGGACATTCCTTTAATTCCGTTTGAAAGGTCATTGTATCTCATTCTCTCCCTTGCGGAGTTTGGAGTTCCCTTACTGGCTTGGTGTCTCTGCTTGACCAATTTTCTCAGTTTTTTATTTGTTGAGGTCCGCTTTCGGCCAGTTCTGTTCCCTTTTGGAATCGATCTCTTCGCTGCCATTGCATTATATTGCACCATTTCTGAAATCTCTTGCTAACTGTGCCTTTTCTGGTTACTGTATTTGTTTTGCTTGTATCAGTAAGTGTGGCAAAAGATGTCGCAGTTGGCACTTTTGTACTTCCCCGTGGCAGGTGGCAGGGGACTTATTTTCTATCGAGTTTTGGCTTCTGCCAATTGATATTAGGATTGCCAGGTGGTCGCTGCCTATATCTTGCATGACCTTTATTGTGCTTTCGGATACCAGGTTGCTGGATATCATGGTTAGGTCCGGCATTGACTCCTTTCCATTACCAGAATGTATACAGGTGGGAGGTGTGTTCCTGTTCTGCATTCTTGACACGCCTCTTGGATCATGGCTACATCCACCTTTTCCTTCCCTAATAGTTCAGCCACCTCTCCTTCTTTTGGCCATAAGCCGTTTGCAATGAGTTGTAAACATACCAATCCCATGTCTGGGTCTGTATCTTTTTTCTCTATGTCACACTCAACTTTCTCTTTTGGCCATGATGGTGTATGTAACCTTTCAATCTCTCTGTGCCTCTCTTTCTCCCAGTCTTCTTTGGTCTGTGCAGTTGTGATTGTTCTGTCTGATTTTGCACGCTTCTCCCTCCATTTCCTGTTCCTGTCCATTTATTCATTTTCTTTTCTTTCCCCTGTAGGGGCTGGAGATTAGTGTGTCCATTCTCGTGACGGTTTGTTCCATGTCTCTTTCGCTCTTCCCATACCCAGCTTTATGTCAGCACAAAAATGTTTTATATTTTTTTTATATACTCTTTCAGTGCTGTGTTACAGTATCTTGCAACTTTCTTTATGTCCCATATGGAGATAGTTTTAGTTGTCCTGTAAAAATCTGTTCTTTTTCATTTTCTAGTGTTTGGCAGATGCTCTATTGTTTTTTGTGCTATCTTACAGTGCCTACATATGTACGTGTCACAGCAGCCAATTGCCTTGAGATAGCTTTTAGTTGGACAGTGTGTGGTTCATAACTTCAATACTATCGATTGTTCCCTCCTCCAGAGGTTCCACCATGGGTCAGAGCTGCATGGGGATTCTACAATTTTCCAGGCTTTTGGTGTACTCGTTGTATTTTGTTTATTAACCTCATTATACTGCCAACTCAGGGTTTTGGTAGGTTATTTTTCAGATTTCTCAGCATTGGTAGTTGATCTGTGAATATGACCATGTGCTCTGGTTTAATGTTATTTTTGAATGCTGTGTGTAGCATTTGGAACATCATTAACTTACAGCCTTGTTCGGTTTACATTTAGAGGGTGGGATCATGTGAATTTGCACCATGTGGTCCTTGTCAGGCCTTTGTTTAGGTACATCCTTGATTTTTTTCCATCTCGGAGGAAGCTTTATTTGTTTTTTGAGCTCTTGGCATGAGCTGAAGGATTTTTTCTTTATTCTGGTTTTGGCCAGTTTTTGTGCAAGTATGCGCAGTGGGTCACCATTTTTCAGCCTTCTGTATCTCTCAATGATTATTTGTTTAGCTCTTTCCCTTCTCAGTTTTAGGGGTTCTTTTCCAGACAAGATTTCCCCTGCTGCTAGTAGGGAGCTCTTCATGGTGCCACATATTAGGCGGATTGCTTGACTCTGGACATGGTCTATCTTGTTTTGACTGGTTTTACTTGCCACGTTTTGGATGAGTAGACTGTAGCCTAATATAGATCTCACTGCATTCACATATAATGTTTTCATCTCTTTGGCAATAGCCCCCCATTTTGTCCCAGCAAGTTTTTTACTAAATTGAGTCTCTTTGATCAGCATTATTTGTAAGATCTTCTAAGAATTTGTGTAATTTCAGCTTCTCGTCTAGTACTATCCCTAGATATTTTGCTTTATCTGTTTTTGTCAGCTGTTTTTAGCCAAAAGATAAATGCAAAATGTGTTCCTTAAATTTTGCTCCTAGAGTGAAGGTAGAGTATCTGGGTTTTTTTAAATGTTTACTTCTATTTTCCATTTCTTAGTACGGTATAAACTTTCAGTCTATTTAGTATAATTTAGGTCTTCTTGTAGTTTTTCTTGTATTATCTGAGCATCTTTTCCTGTTTGCCATAGTACCACATCACTGGTATATAATGCCTTGTTTGATCTGATTTGGTCTGGCATGTCATTAATGTAGACCAGGAACAATGTACAACTGAGCGATGACCCTTGTGGGAGTCCTTCCTTTATTGGGATCTTTTTGGAGACTGCTGTACCAAATTTTGTTGATATAGTTCTATTCTTTAGAAAGTCCTTTATCCACCAATACATTCGGCCACCTACACCCAGACTTTTGCATTTTTACCAGAAGTCTTTTCCTCCATACTTTGTCATATGCCTGCCTTAAATCAAGGAAAATGGCCAGGGCACTTTCTTTGTTTTTAAATCCATCTAAGATGTCTTGTGGGAATTTTATGACTTGGTCAATGTTTTGCCTGTTTTTTCTGAACCCACTTTGGTTTGGGTGTATTAGATTATTGAGCTCCAAGTGCCAATACAGATGGCATTGATCATTCCCTCGGCAATCTTCCCTACACATGAGGCAATTGATATTGCTCTGTAACTGTCTACTGCAATTGGTTTCTTTCCCTCTTTTGGTTTGGGGATGATTATGGCATGTCTCCAGCATTTTGGGATAATACCATCTTCCCATGTTTTATTTATTATTTTTAAAAGGGCACCTTCTGTTTAAGGGCCTAAATTGTATAACATGTTGGTAGACACTCTATCTGTGCCTGAAGCATTGTTCTTTTTACACTTAACTGTTGCACTCTTTAGCTCGATTTTGGTGAGTGGTGAGGACATTATATCGTCTTTGTCAATTGTGATTTTTGTCTCTCCATTCTTTCTTTCTTTGTCTATGGCTTAACCTCTTTTGCCCAATCTTTTGGCTTCACACACAGACGCAAAATGCTTGTTTACGGCTTCTGCTCTGCCTAGATCATCCGTGGTATTCCTTTTCTCGTTTGTGTCTATGGGACTAGGGTTTTGTTTAGTGTTCTCTCAATTTAGTTGTTTTAGTATTTTACACACCTTTGTGGAATTCTTAGCCATCTCTAGGCATTTGCACATTTTCTTCCACTTTTCTCTCTTTAGTTTCTTTGAGAGCTTTCTGATTTGGTTTGTTACGGTGTTGCACAATGCACGTTCCTTTTTAGACTTTGGTGTGGATAGTTGTTCTGTTTTCCTTAGTTCCACCAGCTGTGCAAGTTTTCGAGGTAGGTACTTCCCTCTTTCCATTATTTGTGGTATAGCTGCCCTTGCAGCTTTTTGTACACATGAGACCCATGATTCATACCTTTCATCAAGTGTACTTGATTTTTTTGTTCTCTTTGCCTATTAGTGTGTCACATCTCTTAGCAAAAAAGGTCCAATTGGCTTTGCTGTACTGCCATTCGACGACTTTGCTTTCAGTAGGTGCTTTGCTTTTTATGCTATCACTTACTATTGTTACAAGAATTGGCATGTGGTCGCTGCCTATAGCCGCTAATACCTTCTACTCTAGTGCATTCAACAGGTCTGAGGAGACTAATGTCATACCTGGGCTTGACTCAACTCCGTTACCACTCTGTATGAAAGTGTTCTTTGATTCGCAATTTTGTAGTAGCACCATGTTTGTCGTTTCACATAGTTTTTCTTCTGCTCGCCCAGTTGCATTTTCTTTTTTATAGTATTTATAGCCCCATTTTTAGATTGGGCATTTCGGTCCCCAACAATGATAGTGTTCTTGAACCTTATGATCTTCATTGCTAGATCTATAGATAGTTAGCATGGTTGAGAGTATATGTTTATGATCTTATAGGCTTTGCCATTTTCCATACTTTTAGGGCAATCGAGTCTGTGGCTGGTTTTTTGTTCTCTGTTGGTAGTTTTTCCACTGTAAGATTCAATTTTACTAGTGTCACCAGTCCACTGCAGTCTTCACAGTCGCATCTGTAGAGACAGTAGAGACAGTATCCCTCGATACATACTTGTTTTTTCTTCAACCTTGCCTCTCGTATTAATGTGATGTCTACTTGGTTCTCGTATAGCAGCATTGCTACCTGCAACTCTTTCTGTCATAGTCCATTTATGTTTATTTGTAGGCAAATAAATTGGTCCCTTTCTGTTTTTATGCTCTCACTCACCAATATGTGGTAGTTCATTCCTCTTTCTTTCCACCTCTTGCTTTTCCTTCCTTCCTTCTTTTCTGGTGTTCCACCTTCCACACTCTTTTTCTTTTCCTCTTTTTCCCTCGTCGAGGGGACATAGACTGTTGATGGTCCATCCTAAGTACCATTCACGTTCAGCTGTAGACAATTGAACATGGCTGGGACCTGATTAGCAGTGGATGCAGTCATTGCAGTGTTGGCACTGGTTTTAGGAGTGGCCGGCTCCTGGGGTTTTCTTTCCTAGCAATACAATGCATGCTTCAGTATTTTGCACCGTCTGGAGTCTGAATTTGGTTGTGACTCTTGAGATAAGAGAGATTGCTACAGCATTGGCTATTCTTTTATTAAGTAGAGAACACAGCTGACCCGGGGTGTGTAGATGATAGAAACAAGCCCTGACCACAGAAATGATATGAGGAATCATTTTAAGTTTACTTTTAGTGTAGCAACCAAAATCTGTAACAGTGTTGGGCAAGAGGATCTCAGAAGCACCGACTTTTATTGATGCGATGGCATCCTTCCAAAGATTGGCATCAGAACCACATATAATTTTCTCTGTCATATCATTTAATTTAATTCTGTATGATGCCATCCATGATTTCACAAGACAGCAGTCTTCGACAGCCTGAACAGCAGCAACACAGTCCAAAGGATCAAGGTGGAAACTCTTGTATCGTACAGTTCTGAGTCATCCACAAATATTTTGCGGGATATACCATGACTTTCAATAATTCTGCCAAGGCCAAGCTGGCTAGTGACATGGAGAACACAATAGGTCCTAAAACTGAGCCCTGTGGCACGCCGCAGGTAACGAAAGTGTCCTTCGAAGATACATGATTCAGTACAATACGCTGAGTCCTGTCAGTGAGTAAGAAGTAAACCAGCAAAGTGCAGTTCAACAGTAAATTTCTACCACTTAAACATTTTAAGTCATGTAAAGTAGTAGTGCCTGCTAAGGTTGTTAATAATAAAATATCCTCAAATTTGTTTTTAATAATAAATGAGACACCATCACCAGTTGAGGGTCTTTCTCATCAAGCGAATTTAAGCCTGAGCATATTTCATACAGATATAATCTCAAACCATATCATTCAAATTTTACACATGAAACTGATCAGTCATGTATATTTATGACCTTGAAGTGAATTATAATTTCAATGTCAGTTTTCTGAAAGAACTTTATTGTTTTCATAGTTAACTTTAATTGTTAAAGAGCATGTGTCACAGCAGATGATATCAAAATGAAACTCTGATTCTGAATTTGATAATAAATAATAACTTCCACATCTGCATGTATATTTATACATATTTTCTGTTTCATCAAATTCAAAATCCTTGAAAAACACAGTGTCTTGTATTGGTAGATTTTGAACAAGTGTACGTTCATGCCATTTTGCATCATATTGAGCTCGAAGGTGAGGATTGCTTAAAATTTTCCAAGCTCTGTCAATTTTAATGAACATTTCTGTATTTACATTATCTCTTTGAAAGTCCAACCCAGAGTCAGAGGAACTGTGCTGGGGCAATTTGTCGGGGTGGTGCAAACGAACAAGAGACATATATGACTTTTTAAGACTTTCTACTGAGTCTCCAAAGCGACAGTGCAAAATTTCATAAAGATTATCCATATCGCACAATTTGAAAAAACAAATACTGTTATGTCTCTGTTATGGTGTAACGGTAATAAAAACGTATGCATGGGTCTACGAGTAAGCCGCCATATTAAAAGTACAAAGTAAAAAAAACAAAAAAAACATGATGTGGATACATATGTAGCGGTGATAAAACTAGCAGGCTAAACTTTGTTTAGTGTTAGTCAAGTAGCTAAATAATGACTCGAAGAGTATTATATAAATTGTATCTGTGTGGGGCACCCCTAACTTAAAACTTAATTTTTTTTTTTAATAATAAAATAAAACATACACAATAGCAGTAAAAATAACCCCATAGCAGTAAAAATAACCCCCATTTGATAATTACGTTTTCTGTATGATTAGTATGAAGTGGGCTGGTCCACTGTTCCAGTATTAAACAGAAACTCGTCCCTCTCCCCCACAGACAGCGACGAGGCCATGACAGGCAATTCAGGCTCATACCAGCAAGAAGCCAGTATAGGAGCTGCTCATTCCTGCCCAAGACAATCAGGGACTGGAACAATCTTTCAAAAGGAACGGTTGAGGCGACAACACTAGACACATTTGTGTCTGTTGCCTCAAGCCTTCAAACCCCTGGTGCATGATTTCCTCATCAACACCAGTAACAGAAACATTGCAAATCCCATCTACATGCATAGGAGCCAAAATGATCAATAAATTGATCGTGGGCCCTTAAGATATAGAAGAAGAAGAAGTCTGTGTAGAAATTATTATTAATATTAAATTAGACGGTTATTTAATTTTCTTCAACATTTAATTGGAATTCTTCGCTTCATAGCATAGAGTGCCTTACTACCCTTCTAAAATATTTTACTTAATTTAGATACATTTTAAGCAAATCATGTATACTCTTCTTTAAAAGAAAGTCTTTTTTTAATAATTAAAATTTAATTGTGTCATTTGATTTTCCAAGATCAAAGTTCATGTGTCATTCATTTTATATAACTTGTTTCCTGTAGAACTGATATTTTATACCAAACCTTGGTAAAAGTACAAAGACAAATATTTAATTCATAAATAAAATTGAATTGTACTGACCTAGATATCACTTGAATTTTTTAAAAAAAAAATTAATTTAAAATAAGAAACACGGCGTATGGGATAAACTAAAAGAAGGCGCACACAAAAAATGTGGCCAAACAGCCTTCTTCGACAAACACTAAGATGTTGCGTCTTACAATTTGATTTTGATTTTAACACCTAACTCCTTCAGACTGATGGCCAGTAATAACTCCTTATATTGTTAAATAAGTGTTAAAAATATGTTCTTTATAATAAGAATTTCAGCATGTCTAGGTCATTTACTGATTTTTACAACAATTGCGCATATCTGTTTTAACAGATGTAGTATTTAAACTTTTGTTGCAAGACTTTGTACCGGTAACTTGTACTACTGCTGGATTTGAATAAGAGAGAGATTGCACTCGGTTTTAGCAATGTGAAATAAGAAACACTTGGTAGGGGGGGAACCTGAAAATGATCAGAGTTTTTTGGATTTGTTAAACCGCATTATTAAACCTAGCTTAGCGTCTACGTCTACAGTCGTGATAACCATAGTTCCTACTGTAACGCAAAGATAATCCCTTTGCCGACAGCAGAAATGTTTTTAAATTATCTTACCATAAGACATCGGAAAATACAAATATAGGCCTACCCTAGACAAAATTAGGTGTGAAATTTTTGGCAACGTTATTATTTTGTTCAGACTTAAAATTCAAAGCTTTAAAATTTTTAAAGTAGATTTCTAAATATCGCTTCGAGAGATGCGGTTATCTTTGTAATATATATAACAATGGGGCTTAACCGGGTGAAGTTGTTTATTTTTTTTTTTGCACCGGGTCCGGATATTTTGAGAAATATTGTTTGCAGTGGCATAGGAGGTGCGAAGGGAGCGGTCCGCCCCTGGCGGCACTTTTTCTTAAAATGAAGGGCGAATATATTTTCGAAAAAACGCAGATTTTTTCTTGTGGAAAAAGGGGGGGGGGGGCAAAATTCTCGGCTTATCCCGGGTGGCATTAACCGTAGAATCGCCACCGCCTGTATAGAGATATAGATATATATTGTTAATCTACTTTTAAAACGATTTTTACCAGTCACACCCCCCCCCACACACACATTATTTGTCACAGGTTTCACCCCAGTAAATGCATGGTCACTAGTCACTAGTTCCTGTGCTTGGACCTCAGCATCCCCCACCCCACCCACCCACCCCCCACACACACACACTGCACACACACACCATTTTCCCCTGATCCGAAAGCATAGCGTCATTTATTCCTATTACTGCTTTTTAAAACTATTGTCTATATCCATTTTAACAGATTATAATAAACTACAACTTGTTATATTTGGCCGCTGGTAAAAAAAAAAATATTTTAAAATCTGCACATTATGTAAGTCATGGACTATTTAGGCCCTACATTACAGGTCGCAAATTTTAGTTTGGAATCCGTCACGAAATATTTGCAAGCAAATGTTTCCAGCTTGTAGCAAGGGGTTCCTTACGAATTAAAAAAAAAATGTAATTAAGATTTTAAAATATATAACGTTTTATGCATCAGAAGGTTGATTTTGAGAGTTATTAGAATTAGCGCAGCTCATCTTATTTTTAATTTACGACATTCAATTAAAATTTTAAAAAATGGGGACTCCAGACGGTGCAAATCGTGAAATATTTTTTTAAATTCAGATTAAAATAATTATTAATTTATCTTTTTTCCACTTTCATAAGAAATGATGATAATAATAATTTTAATTACTTTAAAATGTTCTGTCGTAAATTTATCAAATATTGTACTTGCCCAAAACAAACCTTGTTCAACCTCTGTCGATTTCCGGAGTTGATATAAGACCTTCATTGAAATTTTAGCCACATTTAATTTAAGGCATACACGAATTACAAGATTGGGCTAAGATGATGGCAATATTCACAGACCTTAGACCACTCATTGCACCACACTATATTACAAATATTATTTTAGCCACTTTATATTTCATTTTAAAAAATACACCGAATGTCTGTAGCTTGCTTTTCAGTTCCTGCACTCTGGATATGGTGAGTAAATTTTTAAAAAATCATTTTTATTTTAGTTTTTAGCGTACTAAGCTCAATGCAATGTAAAATAATGGAAGAGCAGTTTTAATTGATATTTTTCTAGTTAACTTTTCAAAATAATTAAGTAACTTAAACTTATTTCATTATTAAAATGATTTGGTAATCTACCACTTAACTTACTTAAGTAGGCACTTGGCGGCGGCAGTTATGAAAAATCCGTTTATTTTTATTGATTCAAATATGATGCTGGTCTGTGTCAACACACGAAATGGTGAAAACATGTGGATGCACGCAAACTGGAAAGACAGCTTTTAGCACAAGCCGCGATTCTTTCCTTTCCTATTTGCATGATCATGATTTCATGATCCGCAACCAGTCCATTTGCATGAAGACATGAAGATGATAATGATATTTTTATAAACTCCATTATTACCTTGGGGGAGAACAATGCATAATCTCAAACTCTTTCGTCTTTTCAAACATTAAATTATGGCCGGCACTACGTACACCGCGGCGGTGTACCTAGTGAAACTAATGACTTTTGCCTGCGTACACCGCGGCGGTGTACCTAGCTAAATCATGGTCTGTGGCCTGCGTACACCGCAGCGATTTAAAGTAGCAAAACTATGGTCTTTGCGAGTCTTTAACTTTTTGGCCTAACCGGTACTTGTAGATTTAATGTTATACTCGTGTTAAAACTGAAAACTATTTAAAATTCGTTTATTACCTTGGGAAGATATTGAGTAAGTTCCACGCTTATGTGGCAAAGTGCATGTAAAGCATTTCTTATTATTTTTGGAAGGGAGGGGGCTGAGGGTGTAATGTTAAACCATGTTTTATTTTTAAATTTAACCACTTTATTCCCCCCTCCCCCAATATATTGAAATACAAATATATTTATTAATTGTAAGTTTTATCATATGATTGTGAATCTTAATTTGAAATTATTCTCTCATGCCCCCCCCCCCCAACCCAGTTGTTTTTTTTTGGGGGGGGGCATTATAAATATAACATTAAATGTGATCCCTCGGGGCGTGGTGTAAAAATGAATGGGAAGACTGTGAATCTATTTTGTTAAATTTAACCACTTTATTCCCCCCTCCCCCAATATATTGAAATACAAAAATATTTATTAATTGTAAGTTTTATCATATGATTGTGAATCTTAATTTGAAATTATTCTCTCATGCCCCCCCCCCCAACCCAGTTGTTTTTTTTTGGGGGGGGGCATTATAAATATAACATTGAATGTGATCCCTCGGGGCGTGGTGTAAAAATGAATGGGAAGACTGTGAATCTATTTTGTTAGCACCAAGATATAATTACGCCACAAATAGGTCTACACCACGGGAAGAGAATCACATGCTCATACATTGATCATGAAGTCGTGAAGTTGTCCGAGGCATTGTCATTGTGATACCTAGCATGTGTCAACACAAAACAACAGTATGATGATTAATACGAAACACTGCAGTGATTTTTAAAAGTCTTTTAACAATAATTAAATATCATTGATTTAGTTTTACATTGGCATTACACATTAGTAAAAAATGCTGGCAGAGGGAGGGGGGATGCAAAAGGTAAGTTGGATGTGCGGACGTCCTTTGGGGACAACCCCTATCCTGAGCCGTGATTTGTGAATGCCCCCTTTTTGGTTAAGTCTCTGCCCACAACTTATCACCACCCCCCCTCCCCCAGCAAGGATCGATTTCCTAACAAAAAAACAACAACAAAAACAAATACAAAAACTTTGACATAGCCCAAATCCTGTCCCAAGCCCATTGTGCAATGGTTTCTGTGAGAAAACGTTGTGTTTTACCCTGAGAATAGCACATGCCATGCCATTCTGGAAACAAAGTCCGTCATGAAAAGGGTAAATACAGACCTATGGCTTTGCTTTACAGTTTGCTAGCGCTCCACAAGTTTCTAAATTCGAGGTGTTTTCAAAAGATTTGCTGTGAGACTGAGTGTTGTGAATGAACCTCTGATATCGTGTGTACATTTTGCCAATGCATAAGGCATAGTGAAAGCAAGATGGTTCAAGGTTGAAATACGACCATGTACATTAATATTCATATGGTATGAATATTATTCATACTGGTATTTTCTTTGGGTGTTCGTAAAAGTAAAATGTAAATATTCAACTACACGAAGAATGTTAAAATACAATAGAATAACAGTTACTTAGTATTCATAATGTTTCTCTTATACATGTTACATTGACATACACTATACATGATCAGCATGTATTACATGCGCTTTCAGAAACTTTAAGTTTGTTTTCAAATGTCTAAAGTCTTATTAATAAATTTACCGGTATTTTCAAAGTCAAAGGCCGGCACAACTTGTTGAAACACTTATATATATATATATATAATTATATAAAGTGTAATATAAATAAATATATAAAGTGTATTTAATATAATATTTAAACATATATTTAAATTGTTTAAATTGCTACAAAATATTTTAAACTAAAATGGGAGGAAAAAAAACTTGATCCCCTACTGAGATTTGATCTCAAACCATATTATCGCCAAGCGTCCACTCTGCTACTTGACCACACAAGATTTTCTCTAACAAGCATATCTTAAAACCAGGCCAATGGTACATTTTTGCCGCGGTGTACCCAGGCCAAAGCCCACGCTTTCACTAGGTACACCGCAGCGGTGTACGCATCCACTTCGTTAAATTATTTAAATTTTCATTTTTCAAAATTGTTTAAATTGTTTTATTGTTTATTTTTAAATTTTGTCTTGGATCATTTAAATATGTGCTGAAATGAATGTATACAATTTCATAAAAAACATTTACATCTATTTGGATTAATAAAATAATTTTATCTTAACAATAAAACAATAAAAGTTTAAATTGCACTTTAAACCGGAACAAAAGGGTTTTTTTCATAACCGACCCTTCATCATCAGTCAGATTCAGTGGGCATTTGGGCATGGGCCCTTCATCATCAGTCACATTCATTGGGCATTAGGGAACATGCTCTTCATCAGTCAGATTCAAAGGGCATGGGCCCTTCATCGTTATTCAGATTCAGTGGGCATTTGGACATGGAACCTGCATCATCAGTCAGATTCAGTGAGCATTTGGGTATGGGCCCTTTGGAAAGTGGCAATTATGCACTCTCTACAGCTGTTCTTTGTTAATATATGAGGTGTTAATGTCATCTGGTGTTTTTGGTAGGTATTTAAGAAATTGTCTTGAAGTGCTGAGCAGTGGAAGAAGTGATGTGTTACTGTCTCATCTGGATGTCTGCAGAGGGGGCACATTGGTGTTTCATGCGGTTACGGTTGGAGTTATGTTGTATGTGTCCTGTGCACAGGCAAAAGATTATGACCTCTTCTTGTCTTTGGAGGCAATACATTTATTGGATCTTTATTGTCAGGACGGGGCATGTGTGTGAAAACACATATTCCTGTTTAGCCCATAGCCAATCCGTAGACCCTTACATTGCTTTAAACCTTGTTTTTAAAATTAGTAGACCCTTTGGTTGTATTAGTAATTAAACAAAATTAAATTTCACATTTGAAAGTATGCTGTAATAGGGTTAGGCTTTTTATGGCCAATGAATAAATGAAGATTTATTTCAAAGTATGCTGTAATAGGGTTAGGCTTTTTATGGCCAATGAGTTAATGAAGACTTTACTTCAAAGATTGCTGTAATAGGGTTAGGCTTTTTATGGCCAATGAGTCTATGAAGACTTTAAGATTAAGGTGGGTAGCAATATAGGCCAACTGCATAAGGATTAACTGCTTTAATTATATATTTATGATCAGACTTAAAACCACACTGCAGACCTGCAATCTTTTTCAATCATAACAAAACGTGAATGTCATGCACTTAAAAAAATGTAGGTCAAATTAACTTTGCAGTAATGAGACTACAACTACACTTGCTTATCAAGCCTGAGTCTGTATTTTTTAAACTATTAAATGGTATACCATATTTACTAGTGTATAGGTCACACCATTAGTGTGTCTTATATTTGCTGTTGACTTGCAGAGAATTCACACTATAATTTGGGGAGTAACATAAATAATACCAGACCTGTTTACCCTCAAACTCTTAAAATCGTACAATACCATCACAAAATCATTCAATACATTATCTTAATAGTAAAAACATAAAAATGCAGTAAATATAAGTATACACCTCTAAATCGTACATTGTACGCCAAAATTGTAAGAGCAAACAGGTCTGTAATTCTAACATTTTTGCAGACTTGGCTTAATTAAATGGTTTGGCATTTTTTTGTATGGATTCCAGGGCTGCTCTGTTTTGGATGAAAAATTGGTTAATCGATACAATCCTAAAATCACTTGAAATTTAAAGTCTTTTCTTGTGAATCAGATAATAAATAATTAACATCGGCATTGCATAATGAGCAGTTTCATTGGACGCTTTATGGATTATGGTTGGAAAAGGTTATAGTGTAAAGTCAAATTGCTTTGGAAGATTCATTTTCTCCCTTGGCCTCCCCTATGGTCAAACCTACCGTACACACCTTGTCTACCAATACACTACTATCTATTTCAGATCCCTGTGATGTCACATGGAAGGTCTCACCCATGATTTTTTTATAAACTTTCTGTTAAAAAATGTGTATTTGCGGAAATGTATTAGGTCTAAAGTAATTTAAATTTATGTCAATTTTCTTTAACAATATGAATTCAAATGTATAAATATCTCCACAGAGAGAGTGGGAGTGGCTTACTTTTCTGGCCTGTGTCATTGTTCTCAAAAACAGAAAGCAAGGTAATTAATTATTTATTAGGCCAAAACATAGGCTTGCAATCAAGTATATGTAGGCTTGCAATCAAGTATGTGTAGGCTTGCAATCAAGTATGTGTAGGTTTGCAATCAAGTATGTGTCGGCTTGCAATCAAGTATGTGTAGGCTTGAAATCAAGTAGGTGTATGCTTGCAATCAAATATTTGTAGGCTTGCAATCAAGTATGTGTAGGCTTGCAATCAAGTATGTGTAGGCTTGCAATCAAGTATGTGTAGGCTTGCAATCAAGTATGTGTAGGTTTGCAATCAAGTATGTGTCGGCTTGCAATCAAGTATGTGTAGGCTTGAAATCAAGTAGGTGTATGCTTGCAATCAAATATTTGTAGGCTTGCAATCAAGTATGTGTAGGCTTGCAATCAAGTATGTGTAGGCTTGCAATCAAGGATGTGTAGGCTTGCAGTCAAGTATGTTTAGGCTTGCAGTCAAGTATGTTTAGGCTTATAGTCAAGTATGTGTAGGCTTGCAATCAAGTATGTGTAGGCTTGCAAAGTATGTGAATGGTGTCGTGTTTGAAAGTTTATTGAATATCAATATTTATAGTTTAAACTTATGTCTCCATACTTAGTACTGTCCCAACTATATGTTGTACAAAGTACCTGCATAGACCAATCATAATTGAATCATAAAATAAGTTATTTAAATTTTATTTTTATGATTAATTTGACTTAATTAAATTAAAGGTTAATTGATTACATGCTGTTGACACATTTTTTAAATTGATTATCTTAATGACAGAAAACATAAAGATTTCATTTTAAACCATTATTGTCACAGATAATTGCTGTAGCATAATTTTTTGGATCTATTTCTGTTTGCTTCATTGATGTACTAAAGAAAGTTTGTTTGGAAAATGCTTCACCCCCCCCCCCCTTAAATATGCATAAATAAAAAAATTACATATCTTTGCTAACTCAATGGGGGGATTTGATCTATGTTTGACAGATAACATGGCCTCTAATTTTCATGTTCTTTTTTTTTTTTTTAAATATTAGTTTTTGTAAGGTATTTCAATAAAAAATCATAGTTACATCCTAAGAAAAGGTTTGGCTCCAAAAGTATTCTCTTGTTTTGTCTTCACCTAATTAATAATATTTTTTTTTCAACTTTTAAACTTAAATTGTATTTTGTTTGCCCTCAAGGAATTTTTTTTTTTTTTAATTTTAAGAGTTGTTTCCTTTAACAATAATGACACAAGCTCTAAGTCTTAAAGAATTTTGTTTTTTGTTTCCAGCCAGTATTGTGGAATATATGTCGAACGCATGTTTATTTGCCAAAGCCCTGAGTGTCATCTGCTTTTTCAACTACAGTCCAGCTTATGGAATCCTCTATGTGCTGTTGTGCCTGGGTAAGAAGAACAAATTAAGGCTACATTGCTAGAGAAAAAAATCAGGAATCATTAAACACTGAACTGTACAGCATCAGTAAACTCAGGATAGCCACAGCCTCTTACATTTGAACAAGTTAATGTATGGAAAATTTAAAATTTTCTTGAGCTCATATGTTTTTTACCCTAGCTATTTTTTTAAATTTCATCAATAGCTCATGTGATGTTTTTACCCAAGCCTGTTTATCAAGGGCCTGAAAGCATTGTGTACTTCAGAGGACCAAATTTGTGTGTAAGTTCCAAAAGTGTGGTAGGGAATTTGTTTAAAATAAGTTTAAATGACAGATTGTTAGTTTTCAGAAGTATTTTTTTTTACTTTTAATTAAAATTGAAATGAAAAATATTCAAACATACATCCATTTGTGAAAAATGAAATCCTTTATTTTAAGTAACTTTAAATCATCAACACTCCATGCTTTTTTTTTTTTACATTACAGGATGAGATAGCCAGAGACAAGCGAGTCACTTGGCTGATAACCTTCTATGTTGCTTGGTCACCAAAGTGTGTCAATTTGGCACCTGTTTTTTCTGAAATTTCCAATGAGTAAGTTGCACTGAAGTCATAATCATTTCCAAAGAGTAAGTTGTACTGAAGTCACAATCTTTTCCAATGAGCAATTTATACATAATTTAAATTATATTTAATCATTCAAAGACTATGTACAAAAATAAATAGCTCTTATTTTTAACTTCCTTTTTTCAGGTACAATTTAGAAAACCTGAAATTTGGAAAGATTGATATCTCTAGGTATCCTAACATTGCTGAAAAGTAAGTATCTGAAATTCTGAAAGATTGATATTTCTAGGTGGGATGAAATCTCGCTGGTCCTTCAAATTTCTTCGGAATATATAAACACCATCTTTTGAAAAGGCCCCACCCTTAAAAATGTTTAGGATGAATTATTCCCCTTTGTTGTTCCCATGAACCGCTCACTAGAACGAAAAGCGAAAAGCCATGTATTGAACTACAGAGTGAAAACTACACCCCACCCTACCCCCTTTTTTTTCCATACCATGAGTGAAATGTTAACCAGTGGAAATCTTACCACACTTCTAAATATTAACCTCATTGGTCTCTCTCAGATTTGGATTTACCCAATGACTGTAAATCCACATTAAATACCGGTACCCAGGTAAAGTTTAGAATCATTCTTTCAAGATCTTCTAACAAAGTTATCACACTCATTACTTCGAGAGTGTGAAGCCTTTTAACCTACCTGGTTACTATTTTGCCATATTGCCACGGCGCAAGAAATCACTTCACCTTTGCAGCTGTATTGAGGAATATTTGAGCTCCGCCCAGTACCCCTCTGGAAGAACAAGCTGTTAGCCTGCATGATAGGACCACATGCTGATAGGACTTAAAACCCACGACAGACACATTGCTGGGAAGTACGTACTAGGGAAAAAGCTATTCCGCAACTTACTGCTGGAATTCCCCTTTTCGTTATCGCCCTGAGAAGCCACGAAGGAGAGTTCTGAAGAAACCACTTCCAATGTTGAAGTGACCTCCCAAATTGATTGATCAAGCCATGTCATCAAAACTAATTTATGTGATTAAGCTAAATCTAAACGGTCTGATCATGAAGAATTCTGTTACAAATCAATCCAATATTATGTTGAGAAAGCTAAGTAAACAGTCTGATCATATAGAATTCTGTTACAAAGCAATCCACTATTATGTTTATAAAGTGAAGTCTAAATGGTCTGATCATATAGAATTCTGTTAAAAAGCAATCCACTATTATCACAGAAGGCCAAATGCTGTAGTCTAGACATAAATGATTTGTAAATAATTTTTTTCACATTCTTAACCATTTTAACTTATATGTAAATAAATAAATTCTTTCAATTTGTGAAATTTTGTTATGGATTCTTAGATATTAAGATAGAAATGAATATTTTGATAATTATGTCCCTTAGTGACCTACCCTTAAAAGTCATTTCACCACACTAGGTATCCTAAAATTGCTGCTAACACACATTCATCTTGATACATTTATTTCATAGGCTTATATTCCTACATGTATTTCATACCTTTAAGTTAGGCTCATATACCTACATGTATTTCATTCCTTTAAGTTGGGCTCATATACCTACATGTATTTCATACCTTTAAGTTAGGCTCATATACCTCCATGTATTTCATACCTTTAAGTTGGGCTCATATTCCTACATGTATTTCATTCCTTTAACTTTAAGTTGGGCTCATATACCTACATGTATTTCATACCTTTAAGTTAGGCTCATATACCTACATGTATTTCATACCTTTAAGTTAGGCTCATATTCCTACATGTATTTCATACCTTTAAGTTAGGCTCATATTCCTACATGTATTTCATTCCTTTAAGTTGGGCTCATATACCTACATGTATTTCATACCTTTAAGTTAGGCTCATATACCTACATGTATTTCATACCTTTAAGTTAGGCTCATATACCTACATGTATTTCATACCTTTAAGTTAGGCTCATATTCCTACATGTATTTCATACATTACATGTATTTCATACCTTTAAGTTAGGCTCATATTCCTACATGTATTTCATACCTTTAAGTTAGGCTCATATACCTACATGTATTTCATACCTTTAAGTTGGGCTCATATACCTCCATGTATTTCATACCTTTAAGTTAGGCTCATATACCTACATGTATTTCATACCTTTAAGTTAGGCTCATATACCTACATGTATTTCATACCTTTAAGTTAGGCTCATATTTCATACCTTTAAGTTAGGCTCATATACCTACATGTATTTCATACCTTTAAGTTGGGCTCATATACCTACATGTATTTCATACCTTTAAGTTGGGCTCATATACCTCCATGTAAAGTTGGGCTCATATACCTCCAGGTATCTATAATAAATTTAATAATCCTCCATCTTTCCAATTTCCTCAGATATGAAATCAACACAGGTGCATTGTCACGCCAGTTGCCTACCATTATATTATTCCAGGAGGGCAAGGAGACGGAAAGACGGCCCATTCCAACAAAGCATGTGACCTTAAAGTTTGACTTTACCAAGGTAAAGTTTTTACTGCATACAATTAGAAGCTAAAAACAGAGATCAAAATTTGGTAATGGACTTTTTGAGCACATTTTAAAATGTTTTCATCAGGTATTTTAGTTTCCACTTCATTGTTCTGTCCTTGACATTCCTACAATCAACTTTTTATTTCACTGACCTCTATAAGTTATAAGTGTATTTTTCTCATCTGCAGCCAAATATTATCAAAGAATTTAAACTGAATGAAATCTATGCCCAGTGTAAAAAAAGCCTAGCCTCTCGTAAAAAGCCCAACACTACGGGCGATGGAAGTGAAACAAAGAAAGACAAGTAGAGAAGTAGTTGTGTATTGAGAAGAATTTTGTTATGAAGCAGTGCTGCAACAAGAACAATATAATCTATTGACCTGCAGTAGGGGAGAAGTTTGTAAGGAAGGATCTGCTGATGTAGAAATGGCTCTTGTGTTTCCAAATCTCAAGGAATGAACAGATCTATTTTAAAACAAGTTTTGGGAGGAGTCAAAGGTCCGACCTAATTGTTGTACATAAAATATTGTTTTTAAGATCTGATCTCACCAAACTCTTAAAAATGCAGCCATTTTTAAAATTGCACAAGTGGATGGTGTGTATTTTAATGTTTAAATTTTTCACTTGTTTTAAGCAGAACATTGTAGGACATTTCTCACAAAATATTTGAGAGGTTATAAAAAACAAATATTTGAGATACATTTGAGAAAATCAGAAGTTTTATGTTACACTATTACACAGACTTAGTCAAAGTTTACTAATCCCAGGTCACATTTTGTCATTTAGTAGCCACTGCCAAACGTACAATTTAAATGGTTTCTTTGCTTCATTCGAAAAGTGGCTGACAAATGATGTTCATATTTTATCATTTCAATGCTTCATTCGAAAAGTGGCTGACAAATGGTGTTCATATTTTATCATTTCAATGGTTCATTCGAAAAGTGGCTGACAAATGTTCATATTTTATCATTTCAATGTCCCTTGTACACACAGATGTCCACTGACAGACAAAAGGAATGATCATTTCAATGTACATTGTACACACAGATGACCACTGACATACAAATGGAATGATCCTTTCAATGTCCATTGTACACACAGATGACCACTGACAGACAAATGGAATGATCATTTCAATGTACATTGCCTACTCAATAACCGCTTGCCACCTTGCATTTATGTTCTATCAAATGATTCATTTATGACCAATATGCATTGAATTGGAGATTTCTGTTGTTTTAAATGTTGAAGCTATTTGGTGACATTGAGCAAAAATCATTACTAGCTTTCTACAACTATATTTTAACTCACAAGATGAAATTACTGTGTTGGGCTGACCTGTAGGGCTGCAGTTGTCTACTGAAATTATAGATAGATATACTTGGGGTAGAGGAAAACCTGAAGGACAACATCTTTTGATTCTTTAACATCAGAGGTATATTTACCAATTTACTTTTATAAAATTGTAGGAAAATGAATTTCTTTTCCAAACATTTCAGTTATTTAAAGCAAGTCGCTAAGATCATACATGGTATTTTCAATACTTTTTTTTCATTCTTCAGGCTTTCCTCTACCCTGAGTATATTTGTAATTGCTTGAACCTGAATGCAGTCCTCCCAGTATATCTCTTATGAAAGTGCCAACCCAGTTTTACACCCTCCTACTTTCCTACATCTGTCTGCCTGATGTATCACATATCAGGTCACCCAACAACATACATTTTATAAAATGACTGCTCAAGTTTAGTATTATTGTTTAGAGAGTAAGGTTATTGTTTTGTGAAGAATACCGGATGTTTCTATTCCTCAGTTGCAAGTGTTGTAAGTTTAGCATGGCTTTCCACACCGTTGTTTCTATTCCTCAGTTGCAAGTGTTGTAAGTTTAGCATGGCTTTCCACACCGTTCACAATACTTTGGTCAGAGTTTATAGAACAGGAACACATAGAAGGCATTGAAAGTTCATGGAGGAATGACTCTTTGTAAAATAGCACTAGTGCGATGGTGGTGTTTTAATGCTGGCAACAGTGATTATGGTGATGTTATGTGAACAATATTTCATGATGTATCAATGTTTCACATGACAGGCACATGCATAATATACATACTTATATGTGTGTGTTCTTTAGAATCAAGTGTTTTAAGTAACCATTGGTAATGGCATTGGCAGTTTTGTTAATCAAGTGAATCACCATAATCACTTGTCCATGTTATTGCCACGTCCCCAATTTGTTGAAATGAAGAATGAATTTCAACAAAATGTTGCCTGAATTATTAATTTTTATTATGCACTCAAGTACCCGGTATAAAAAAATAGTAATTATAATAAAAAAGACATTCCTATGATAATTGGTCAAAAAATAATTGTCAGTACGGCAAATGCCCAGAATGTATGCATTATATATATATTGGGTGAATAACTGAATTTGTGCAAACCTATTTAATTTGTACTTATATACTTCAAAGGTGTTAGTGATATTTATATTCAGATTAAAAAAACCGTCATAATTGTCCTTTTGGCTTTTTATAATTGTTTGTATTATTTTAACTGAAAATTTTATTAATCATATCAAATAATAATAATATATACTATTGGTATTTTATAGATATAAAACACATTATTTTTTTTTCTAACAGCAAAAATGTATTTTAACAGGGCCTTAAGGTTATGCATGATATTTTCTCTGGCAGATCAACCAGGAATTAGAAAGCTGTTAATTACATTGTCAGCACCGGCTCTTTGCTTTACTGATGGGACATCAGCGATTAGCTTAATTTTCTGGTAATTTATAATACATTAAGTGAGGGAATAGACAGATCAGGGCAGCACTTGAAGACTTCAATTCAATCCTCTCTCCTTGAAAGTGTTAGTGGCAATGACAATACGTTGGATCTCACTGGTGCCCTCATAGATTTCAGTAATCCGTGCATCCCTGTAATGGCGCTCTGCAGGCATATCCGAAACATAGCCCATGCCCCCAAGTATTTGTATGGCCTGAAAAAAGAACAGGAACATTAAATATCAGGAGCTGAGACTAGTGAAAGCACTCGTTAAATAGAAGATTCATGTCAATGATTGTCAAGGACAATTCCTCATTCAAATATATTTACCAATGCTAGTGAAAATAAAGACACTTGTTATTAAATTAACACTCTGATACAGATTAAATATTTGCATATTGTTGATTATCAATAGAGTATTGATCTAATGTGCTGAATCCAAAGACGTGTCAGAGTATTGATCTAATGTGTTGAATTCAAAGACATTAACACTCTAGCCTTACACTGTGAGCATTAAATGTTGCCGTTTCTGAAGCTGCCAGTTTGGCCATTGCTGCCTCCTAAAATAAGATAGAGCAACAAAAATCAATTCTGTATTTCAAAACAAGGAAACAGAAGTATGTCTTACTTTATAACAACAGTTGGTTTGATGTAATGCACTGTAACATTCATAAATGACAACACTGTCATGGTAAACTTTGGTAAATAACTCACTCTGGTGTAAAATACCCGGTACACCATTTATTTATACTCAGACTGTGAAATTTGTTAAATTGATTGAAAAGGAGCAGACATTTTATCAATTAATTAAAGTTTATTTTCCAAAGACAAGTTTGGTAAGGCTGTGACTGTGAGAATGGTCCTAGTTTTAAAGTGGCATTCATTAAGCAATAAGACAAATATTGCTGATGACTTGATTACCTTTGTAAAGTTTCTCCCTGCATCTTTTAACATGGCAGCCTTCCATGTAAGGAGACGTGCACTCTCTAAACGAACTTCCATGTCTGCAATTTTCATCTGTGGTTTAAATTGGGAATAATCATTAATTCTTTCATAGTCTAGTCAGTTACTTTTAAAGTACGTTTGTTTTATACTTTAATTTTCCAACCATCACACATTTTAAATATTTTTAGGATTTGAAGTGCTTGACTTTTTAACTTTCATTACAACAAATCCTTTGAACACAACTGTCATTATTAATATAACGGTTCAATATATAATGCACTGTTAATGATAACAGATAAATGTTATATATCCTTGGTAATTAAATGGAGTTTATTAATTTAATTTTTTTTTTTTTTTAAATTCTGTTGTGTTGAGTTGCATTTACAATATAACGTTAATAATAACAGATTTAATGCTACTCAGACAACATGTACAAAACAAAGTTAAGCAATAAAAAATCAAACTTTTACTATTAATTTATGTACCAAGCATATGTGTGTTGATACAAGTAACATATGTACCCAAGGGAAAACATTAGAATCACAACATAATGATATTATAGTATTTAGATCACACTTTTGATTAAATGATAGGTCCTGAAAGTAATTACCTTATTTACCGGTATTATTATAATGCTGGCTAATCAAATATTTTTTCAAATATACAATCTCGGTATCTTTTTAAAATTAAATTTTAATGACAATGGTGGTATTCTGTTAGGAGATTCACCTGCTTTACATTTGAGATGGGTTTGATTTTTATTACTTGATTCTAAAAATAGAGCATTTTAAAAATGGCTGCACCTATCGGGCTTAGCCCTGGGAGCCACTTTGCCTTTGCTTGGCCCTGCTCTCAAGATTAAATTGTTACATTCCAATAGACTGCAAAAATATTTGGGTTACCGGTGCTGGCTAATAAATAAGTCGCTAGTGAATTTACCTGAATGGTTTGCAGTTTGCCAATGGGCATTCCAAAAGAGTGGCGCTTCATGGCATAGTCAACAGCACAATCAAGGGAAGCCTGATTGATCAACAAATTTTTTAAAAATATTTCTTTAATCCGATTTATTTAAATACAAAGTCATTTTAATAAATAATTAGACCGATCAAAGTAATTTTAACTTCAAACCTGCAAGGTTATTGTTAGCTTCCCATAAGCTCACCAAAAAAAATGAAATTTTTTACCTGTGCTATACCCAGTCCTTGTGCAGCAATTCCAATTCTTCCAGCATCTAAAGTTTGCTTCAGAAGGAAGGAAATAGTTTTTATTTTACACTTCAAAATAACTCTGTGATAATTGGTCAACTGATTACAATTTTTAAAATATATTTCTACTCATTCTAGTTAATCTTTTTCTTTAAATTGACAAAATCTAATTTTGGTTTAATAACTAAGTTGTATTATTATTGGAATCTATTATTTTAAATGAAAGTCTTTAAGAACTGTTAGTTACCATGGCAATTTTAAAGCCCATGCCAGGCTTGCCCAAGATATTTTCCTCAGGGATGCTGCAGTCTTCAAAAATAAGATTACATGTTGATGATGCTTTAATGCCTAGCTTGTCCTCTTTCTTACCCAGAGACAGTCCAGCACTTGGTTTAGGAACAAGGAAAGCACTGATGCCCTGTAAATGATAGCACTTGGTTTAGGAACAAGGAAAGCACTAATGCCCTGTAAATGATAGCACTTGGTTTAGGAACAAGGAAAGCACTAATGCCCTGTGTTATCATCAGCTGACAGATTAATAGCATAGCGACCAGTAGAAAATAAAGTGGTCTTAACAAATATGATGAATTTGACATCGGCTGACTTGTTTGCAAATGTTGTTTTCCATAGTAGCCATATGTTGTAGTTCGAAGCTTAAAATTTATGAAATGCATTTCCAGGTTGATAAGACTGAAGAAAAAATGTTCCAGGAAAAAAGGGAATCAAAGATTTTTTTTAAAATTTTACATTTGAATTTTCCCTTGCATGGGAGGTTATTGTTAAAATCATATTTAAAAGAAAAAAGCAGAATCTATTTATTTAAAGAGACACATCCGGTTGCAGATTGTTGACTGTTGCGCAAGAACAGACATTTAAAATTGATTAATATGAACCAAAGTTCTGCTTCAGATAACAGTACCATAGTTGTGCCAGCTCAGTGTGAACACCTGTGTGGGATATCAGTGTCATGGATTTTCAACATGGATTCACCACTGAGCCTTGTGGTTGCAGGCAGTAGTATGAATGTACCTTTAGATCAAGCTACAACTAAGATCACTACGACCCAAAAAGTTGTAAATATTATTATGGCCCTGCTTTAACCACAACAGGACCCAAAATTGCTAGCATTGCCATCCAGACCCAGAAATGGCGGAACACAAGTTGACTTCTTGCCCCAAGCTTGACTTGTAAGAGGCCAGGTCGGCAAGGGAATCATTTGATGTAGATATGCCATATAGCATATTGCTATTGTGTTGGACCATGCCATAGGAAACTATGAGGTCCCCCCCGTCCCTTTTTTTTGGATTGTGGATTAGTATTAAAATCATTAGCAAATTTCACATAAATTTAAATCCATACCTTGTGCTTTAACTTTTTGTCTGTAGTTGCAAATACCTGACAAGTTTTACAAAAATCAAATTTTTAGCAAATATCTGACAAGATTTTAAAAAATCAAACTTTAATCAAATAGCTGACAAGTTTTTTTAAAAATCAAATTTTGTAAAATGTCTAACTCTAAAGCAGCAAAAACATTCTGAACAATTTTCTTCAAATATAAGCATTTTATCATTAATTTCTCACTCATTTGTCACCTATTATGTATCATATTATAATGGAGTTAAAAATATCATTAGAAATCTGGACAAAAGGAAAAGAAAAGCGAAAAATCAAATACATAAATCAAGAAAAGAAATACTTAACTCATTGTCAAAGAAAGTGAACATAACATTGGATACTTAACCAAAGATTGGATATTCTTTATATTTTGCTTAATGAAAGTAGATTAGTGTGTATACATGTATATATGAGACAGCTAAGTGGGTCAGGGGGTATACTTTGGTAATATGCATGTCTATTTGAGGCAGGTAAGTAGGTCAGTATGTATATTATGTTACCATATACAGATCTGATAAGTAGATCAGTGTGTATACTTTGGTATAATATAAGTTTATAAGTCTATATGTGACAGCTAAGGGAGTGAGTAGGTCAGTGCATATGCTTGGTATATCTCTATATAAGTATATCTATAAGCATAAGGCAATTATGTAGTTGAGTAGATTAGTGTATAGGCTTTGGTATATATGCATGTATGTATGAGACAGCTCAGTTTACGGGGAAGCTAAGTAGTTCAGTGTTAAAATATTTCTCTACAGTTTGAGACAGTGAATCTGTAAAAGTAGGTTATTGTGAGAATGCTATATAAACCTCAAAGCCATTTGTCCTATTACCGATCAAATAAATGGACTTACCACTGTAGCAGAAGCCTCATAGCCATTGGTAATCCAAGCCTTTGTTCCATTAAGAACCCAAGTCCCTGAATGCAGCTGTGCTGTTGTAGAGGCTGCCCCAGCATCACTGCCGTTACCTTCAATTCAAACACAACTTTTAGACACATGGGATGAGTTCTAGACAGTGGTAACAATGTTTGTTGGTTAAGTTTATATTCCACCATAAATAATCTCACCCATCTAAAAGGGGGGGGGGACGGACTTTTGACAATATTTTACGAGGGTTTGTAAATTTCGTGACAATGGTGGAAAGAGAGTTTTAAAAATCTGCCAAAATAACGGACGTGCGTTATGAAAGTCCCCCTGTGGATGCTGATAAACTCTGCCCTTTGCAGATCCCCTGTATCAGGGACTTTGTCCTGCCACCTTATGCCAAGAAGTTAACATAGACAGCTTAGGTGGATATGGTTTAGCTGTCTAGCAATTTACTAGCATGTCTGCTGTACACTGTCCACATCTCGATAGCACAGAGGAGAGATGTTAATACTATTGCCCTATATATTTTGAGCTTAGTGACAAGGCTGAGACACCTTTGCTCCCAAAAACTCGTGTTGAGCTTTCCGAATGCAACAATGGCATTTAAATTTCAGTTGTTGATCTCATCATCTATTGATAATGACCTGGAGAGGGGGCTGCCCAAATATGAGAATTTGTCCACTCATAGAGAATTAGTATTTGTGATTGAAATGGATTAGGTTAACATGAATTATACAAGTAAAATTTATTAGACAATTTAAGTCAGATCATGTACAGTACCTGGCTCACTAAGAGCAAAACATCCTATTTTATCTCCTCAGATCATGAACAGTACCTGCTCACTAAGAGCAAAACATCCTATTTTATCTCCTCAGATCATGTACAGTACCTGGCTAACTAAGGGCAAAACATCCTATTTTATCTCCTCAGATCATGTACAGTACCTGGCTCGCTAAGAGCAAAACATCCTATTTTATCTCCTCAGATCATGTACAGTACCTGGCTCACTAAGAGCAAAACATCCTATTTTATCTCCTCAGATCATGTACAGTACCTGGCTCACTAAGAGCAAAACATCCTATTTTATCTCCTCAGATCATGTACAGTACCTGGCTCACTAAGAGCAAAACATCCTATTTTATCTCCTCAGATCATGTACAGTATCTGGCTCACTAAGGGCAAAACATTCTATTTTATCTTCTCAGATCATGTACTGTACCTGGCTCACTAAGGGCAAAACATCCTATTTTATCCCCTCAGATCATGTACAGTACCTGGCTCACTCAGGGCAAAACATCCTATTTTATCTCCTCAGATCATGTACTGTACCTGGCTCAATAAGCGTAAAAAATCCTATTTTATCTCCTCAGATCATGTACAGTAACTGGCTCACTAAGGGCAAAACATCCTATTTTATCTTCTCAGATCATGTACTGTACCTGGCTCACTAAGGGCAAAACATCCTATTTTATCTCCTCAGATCATGTACAGTACCTGGCTCACTAAGGGCAAAACATCCTATTTTATCCCCTCAGATCATGTACAGTACCTGGCTCACTAAGAGCAAAACATCCTATTTTATCTCCTCAGATCATGTACAGTACCAGGCTCACTAAGGGCAAAACATCCTATTTTATCCCCTCAGATCATGTACTGTACCTGGCCCACTAAGGGCAAAACATCCTATTTTATCCCCTCAGATCATGTACAGTACCTGGCTCACTAAGGGCAAAACATTCTATTTTATCTTCTCAGATCATGTACTGTACCTGGCTCACTAAGGGCAAAACATCCTATTTTATCTCCTCAGATCATGTACTGTACCTGGCTCACTAAGAGCAAAACATCCTATTTTATCTCCTCAGATCATGTACAGTACCTGGCTCACTAAGGGCAAAACATTCTATTTTATCCCCTCAGATCATGTACAGTACCTGGCTCACTAAGAGCAAAACATCCTATTTTATCCCCTCAGATCATGTACAGTACCTGGCCCCTTAAGGGCAAAACATCCTATTTTATCTCCTCAGATCATGTACAGTACCTGGCTCACTAAGAGCAAAACATCCTATTTTATCTCCTCAGATCATGTACAGTACCAGGCTCACTAAGGGCAAAACATCCTATTTTATCTCCTCAGATCATGTACAGTACCTGGCTCACTAAGGGCAAAACATCCTATTTTATCTCCTCAGATCATGTACAGTACCTGGCTCACTAAGGGCAAAACATCCTATTTTATCTCCTCAGATCATGTACTGTACCTGGCTCACTAAGAGCAAAACATCCTATTTTATCTCCTCAGATCATGTACAGTACCTGGCTCACTAAGGGCAAAACATCCTATTTTATCTCCATGCAAGAAGGGTTTCAAGAAATGTTCCTTTTGTTTAGCTGTTGCATACTTTTGTATAGGTCCAAGGTATAAACTCTGAAAGTAATTTGTTTTTAAAATTAAAATATTGTATAAACCATTACATAGTGTACTCTAGTTCACCCAAATTGTTGTCTAGTTCATCCATATCATGATTTAATATTTAATTAAAAAATTTTATAACACTGTTTCTGCTCTAATTGAATAATGAAGTATTTTTTGACCATATTATCAACTAACAATCTTCAGTTAAGCATTGTTCTTTATTGGACAAGATTCAGTTCATGGTTTAACTCTGTTGTCTATCATTTAGCTCGTCATTATTGTTTTGTCTATGGCCTATCTAGTTCATTACATTAGTGATATGGGCCAAACCCAAGAAACAAGGATGCTCACATTACATTACTGATAGGTGCCAACCAACCCAAGAAACAAGGATGCTCACATTACATTACTGATAGGTGCCAACCAACCCAAGAAACAAGGATGCTCACATTACATCACTGACAGGTGCCAACCAACCCAAGAAACAAGGATGCTCACATTATTGACACTCAGGATAACCCCAGTTGATGCACATCCCCTGCTGATCTCTTCTATTGCAATGGCATAGGCCAGGTAGTCCAGACCAGTCCCACCTTCAGCTTCTGGTACATCGACACTCAGCAGGCCCAAATTTCCTAATTTTTTTATCTAAACACAAATAAATTATAGAGATGAGGTACATAGCTCATTAATAATAATTTTAATAACTGTCCAAGGACCAACTTTGTCATCTTAGTTTTGTGTAATAAAACTTATTTCTGATAGTTCATTTCCATCCTTGAATCCCTTGATAAAGTCAGCGCTAACTGTTCATGTCATATGTATGTTATTTAATGAAAGTATCATTATAATATATGATGTGCATTTACTATAGAACCACTATTTGCAACCACACAAAATGGTGTCATTCTATTGTGGCCCACTCTGGACCTACCTCCCCACATTGTCTCAAAATGTCACAAAATTAGACACCTTATAATACAAAGATTCTCAGTATTGGAGCATGGCCGGCCCCAAACCTAGATACAAATTGCCACAGAAACGTCAACAAGAAGAAAGAAAAAATAATAATTTTAGGCCTGAATAAGAGAGAGTTCTTCTTGCACAAGAAGAGTTATCAAGCCTTGTGGCCGAAAACCGGGTTATGCTAGAAGTCTCAAAGCACAGGACACACCTTTTAAAGGCAATAAGCACAGATTCTTGGAATGTGGACTTCTGTGCGGCACATGAGCTTGTTGTTGGGGGAGCAGTGTAATCCAGCCTAAGAAAATCCACAAGGTAACTTGGGTGTCTCCTGATAACAAAATAGAAAACCAAATCGTCCACATAGCAAAAACTTCTGTCGGTCTCTAAAAGACATATGAGGAGCTGACAAGACTCAAGCTAAAACTGAAGAAAAACTGGGAAGAGCCTACTGCTAAATGACTACAATACAAGAAAGCACGTCCAGCTGCTAGATGACTACAATACAACAAAGCACTTCCAGCTGCTAGATGACTACAATACAACAAAGCACTTCCAGCTGCTAGATGACTACAATACAACAAAGCACTTCCGGCAAACAAGCAAAAACCAGAGGAATTCAGTGTTGCCTTGAGAACTATGTTCCAGCTACTGCAAGACAACTATGTTCCAGCTACTGCAAGACAGAACTGTGTTCCAGCTACTCCAAGACCAAATAGATGATGACCAGATAGAACTATGTTCCAGCTACTGCAAGACCAAATAGATGATGACCAGACAGAACTATGTTCCAGCTACTGCAAGACCAAATAGATGATGACCAGATAGAACTATGATCCAGGTACAGCAAGACCAAACAGATGATGACCAGATAGAACTTTAATCCAGAAACATATATATCAGGCCGTACAATAAATCAAATACACGTATTACAAAGCTCACTGTAAGTAGAATATAGTACACCCTTCACCCACAAAGTTCTCTCACCAACTGCCAAATGAATAGCACGTACACCAAATACAGACTATGGACACTATGTCAGAACTGCAATAAAGTTATGTCACCAACATAATGGGGGAAAAGCATCATTAACTAAATTAACGCACAAGACTTACCGCACACAATAAAATCATAAGTAAGTAATTCATAATACAATGTGTTATACATCATGACAAATTTTTGATGGTCCCTGCACCCCCCCCCCCCCCCCCCCCAGAATGAGTGACAACATTTAAGGATGGCTCCTTATTCCATGAATAGTTTAATTTCTATTAGTGCTACCTGTTCTTGAGGAAATCTGTGTTCCTTGTCAAGGAGACCAGCTATTGGCATTAGCTCATTTTCTGCAAAATCTCTACACGTTTTCCTTAAAAGTACATGAGTTTCTGGCAAGTCAATAGGGACAGAGCATACTCCGCGTCTGTTTTGGAGTGTGAGTTTCTCATCATCTTAGAGTTTTTGAAAACATATGTGAAAGATTTCAGCAATTTTTAAACATATCAATGACACTTAAACACTAGATCAGCAGTTCTCAAAGGCGCTTAAAGTCTTGCAACATTTTAGGGGGCAATCGGACTCACATAAGGGGTGGTGGGAATATTATCAAAAATACATTTTTTAATTAAAATGTTATGTTGTAAAGAAACAATACACACTCATTTGATTGTAAGCTTCAAATAAAAGGATAAAATCAAAATTAGACAATAACATCTTTTCACACATGGTCAGAAAAATAGAATACCTTTGATCTCAATTTAAGAAAGAAGTACCAGTGGTGAATGACTATTCACTGTGAGCTGAAACAGTTTAAAACCACTGCACTAGATTGTTCGATCTCAGCTTGGTTAAGCTTCAGCATTTCTCAAATACTTAATAATTATAATATTTATAAAACAACATCAAAATAAGAAAATCTGGTAAATTGTAAAATTAAAAACAGTGGTATTCTTGTATTTATTTGTATTTTCTTGTATTTAATTTTTAATATTTAATTTTTTTGTGTTTTTTTTTTTGTGGGGGGGGGGCAAAACTTGGTTGGCTTGTTAAGTTGTTTTTACTGGAGGTTCCACAGTACATAGTATAGCAATATTTTTTTTTGTTTTTTTTTTTTTTTAATTTTTTATATTTAATTTTTTTTTTTTTTTTTTTTTTTTGGGGGGGGGGGGCAAAACTTGGTTGGCTTGTTAAGTTGTTTATACTGGAGGTGCCACAGTACATAGTATAGCAATTTAAATAAAACCTGCAAATTCTAAATACCCCCACCCACCCTACCCAAATTAAGTCCCTGCTTAAACATAGTTACTTTTTAGTAATTTTAGTATACCAGTGGTATCAATCAATAATTATAACTTAAAATTAAAATGTTCCAACTTTTACATTTACCTCTACTACTTACTTCTGACTTTGATGTTACCATTATTCCACTACTCACTACTATTACTATTATTAAATTAGTAATTATTAATATATAATATCAGTATGAGGGCCTACTGCAGAAAATTTCAAATGTCACCTAAATTAAATAAATTTAATTAGTAATCGTTTTAGTAATAGTACCATAACAACAGCTTGGGGATTGGCTTGGGGCTGTTGCCAAGGGCGCCGGCCTGCGCCAGTTCAAAAGGGCGCCGCTAAATCTCTACTTATTTAAATTTTTGTTCAAACAAAAGGGCGCCAAAAATAAAATAGTCGAGGGCGTCAAAAACCCAATTACGCTTCTCAGGCTCAGGGCTTCTGGTACCGGCTGTATCAACTTAAACTTACAATATCGTTGACATTGTGAAGAAAGGCAATTTCCAATCTCCCTGACCCTTAAGCCTCGCAGGCATGACTGTGTATATAAAAATAACTTTGCAGTTGATCCCATTCTCACAATGTTTAAAATTAGTTTGGAAAATCCTCCATGAAGTTGGAGAGGTGTGTGTAAGAGAACCACAATATTCACAATAGTCACGACTAGACTAGCAGACCTTGCACTACAAGTTCAAAGTTCACATCTTGTTGACTGAAAAAAAAGTATGTTCCGAAAAACTACCGAGTGATCCAAGATAAGCTTTTTTTTCTTCAATTAAATATTAATATTTAACATTGAAATCTCACCACAAGCGGACAGAGGCATAACTTTATTCAATAATAATTTTAAATTATTTTAAAGAATGCTTTTTAGTTCCAAATTTTAATAATAATTTGAATAATAATTACTAACATAGTTGGCCATTTAAAATAATAATAATAATAATTTGAGGGGTTTAGATAAATTTAATTTTTGTAAATTACGTTTTTCAGTTTTGATTAACCACAATAGTACATGTATCATAACGATGGATTAATCCTTTGTAAAGTAATTATGAATTTAAAATTATCAGATGTGAAAATCAGTGGCGTAGCTAGGGGGTGCGGACCGCATCGAGTGATTTTAGAGGGGGGGGGGGGACACCAAATTTAAAAATTGCATATTTACAGAGCACACACTGCTAGGTGTAATCGAATTTCATAAAGGATAACTATCACACGTAAATTTTCCACACATATAACAAATTCAAATGCTTGCTTTATTAAAGGTTCAATGTTGATGCTTCAGAGTTGAGGTGACCCTATAATAAGGTCAGAAAAACACAGTTTTGACCACGATTCAACATCTGATTGAAGTGTTAGGTAACTTTTGTAAGTTACATGAAGCTATATTTATCTGAATATGAGAAATAAAACTTTCCATTAATACCAAATACGATGTGGTCGGGTGATTCTAATTAAGTACATTTTACAGTTCTTAAATACATTTACCTCCTGACCTTCAATTAATTTGTTTTGATCTTGTCATTGTACTAAGGATTTATTTTAACAAGAAGAAATCCATAGTGGAAGTCGGGAGGAAAGGGGAAGGGGGGGGGCGACACCATGAGTTACCGCAATGGGTGGCACCAACCCTAGCTACGCCACTGGTTAAAATAATAAAACAGCAGCCTAAGTAAATCGGCCATTAACTTATTAACACACGCTTTTACCCACAAAATCCCAAACAGAACAGTGAGTGAGATGACAGGACAAATCCCGGTAAAGAAAAAAAAAAGCGCAAAAGAAGGTAATTAAAGATGGATAGGTCATACCAGGGCCGAGAGAAAATTGGGGTAATAGGTGGTAGGGAGGAGGGCACCCAATCGGGCGCCAACATCATGTTACGCCGTTATTCGTTATTCAAGTTTACAGTNTTTTTTTTTTTTACAAATGTTTGAATGATTGATTTTATTTAATTTAAAATATTTTTGGGTTAACATTACACAATTTGAGAAGAAACATGTTTTGCATATTACTCATAAATTTTCCTAAGTTATGTAATTTCCTTTTTATAAATATATCGGAAAGCGAGGAAAGTTTAGTCTAAGCTATAATTATTATTATTATTTTTTTTGCACACTTCTTCTTCTTCTATATCTTAAAGGGCCCACGATCAATTTATTGATCATTTTGGCTCCTATGCATGTAGATTGGATTTGCAATGTTGTTTCTGTTACTCGTGTTGATGAGGAAATCATGCCCTAGGGGTTTGAAGGCTTGAGGCAATAGACACAAATGTGTCTAGTGTTGTCGCCTCAACCGTTCCTTTTGAAAGATTGTTCCAGTCCCTGATTCACTTTATTTGTGAATGAAAAAGTATGACAAAGATTTTATTTGATTACATTAGGCATTAGGAAATTAAATATCTAGGTTACAATGCATCACCCGTTTAAAAATAAACAAAACAGTGTCGTCATCAGTACATGACTAGAACAATCAATATTAATTAAAATTTAATAATATAGGCGACTACAACTAGTACTAGTACTAAATAGGCCTTAGCTTTAAGTAGGTCATTCTCTTTAAGTTTAAATGTTTGACTCAAAATAATTTTGCAAACAAAATAAATCCATATTATAGTGTTAGTGTGTTGTTTTTTTTTTTTTTTTTTTTTTTAAGTATTAAATACTATTGTTGAACGGCTTAATAATAATACTATTAGAAAGTTCTTTTTTATTGACTCAAAATAATTTTGCAAACAAAATAAATCCATATTATAGTGTTAGTGTGTTGTTTTTTTTTTTTTTTTTTTAAGTATTAAATACTATTGATGAACGGCTTAATAATAATACTATTAGAAAGTTCTTTTTTGGTGTTTCACCGTGTCTCGGTAACATGGACCACCAGAACTACAATATGACATATAACTTGATTGCGTTTAGAATTACCCTGCTCTGAATTTATTGTATTTCTTCAAATAGGCCGAAGTAAGGGTAAAAAGTCACATTTCTGGTTTCAGTTAACATGGTTTGTTAATTATTTATGTATGACAGTTATTTTTAAAAAAATCATAAAACTTTTAATTCAGCAAAAGACATAAAATGCATAAAAGAATAAAACATGAAGAGGTAAAATAATAAAGTAAAATATTTTAATTTTAAAAATTACTTAAATTGAAAGAAAGATTAAACTTAACCGAATTAACAATGAAAACTTTACTTTCATATTCTTTCCCCTGCACATGTTAGCAGTCATGTTTTATTTACATTGCCGCCTTCTTGGCGACCGTGGAAATAAATGGTGCGTGGAAATAAATGGTGCGTGGAAATAAATGGTGCGTGGAAATAAATGGTGCGGTTTGTTAAAATTTACAGTATTTAACTTAGAAAAGCTATGATGTAATCAAGCTATGAAACTGACAAATTTGCTATTTCAAATTTCCCTTTAGACCCCCCCCTCCCCCCCCCCCCCCCCCCCCCCCCCCCTCACCCGGTGCGACTCGCATCCCCCTATTGATACTCTAGTCTTAATATTAGAATCAGAGAATAGACTAATAGACATATAGCATTGTCTACAAAGAGACTATAATAGTTTATAGTCTACAAGTGTTGTCAATATTATTGATTTTTACAATATTTATAATTTATAGTAACACTAGTACAGTGTAGACATAGACTAATTATAAAACTATTGAATATAGAATATATGTGCTTATTATTAAAGAGTAACAGTGGATGTAGCCTTTTCCCTCTTTTTCATATTGAATTGTAATAAATGACAAATTTGTAATTATCAACTAATTCATTTTTTTATACCACCATGTTCACACCATAAACAAGCATACAAAGTCAATAAAAGTGTAAATAAATCCCACATCTGACTGAGTGGGCTTGTTCTCGTAATTTGGAAATAGTTGATAACTTTCATGCTACAATCATTTCCAATATTCTCTAGCTCACAACCATTTCATAGTCTATATTTCTGTGTGTATTTAAACAGATCATCCTTAGTACAGAGTAAATCATGACGCTCAATAAATTCATGCATCCGAGGAATCGATACAAAAATTGTAAGCCTAGTTTTTTGGAGCTGGCACTTAAGTATCCTGAATTTCGGGCACACACCACCCAAGATGACAGTGGCAAAGTTTTCTTGGACTTTAAGAATGCTGAGGCACTTAAAGCGCTCACAACTTGTTTGCTGAAAGAAGATTTTAATCTTTCTGTAGATCTTCCTGAAAACCGATTGGTTCCAACGCTACCTTTACGCCTTAATTATATTCATTGGTTGGAAGATATTCTTGGCACTGATGCTGGAAAATGGGGAATAGACATAGGTCAGTATTTATCAGGTTGTAATTATTCTTGTAGTTGTACTAGTGACAGAAATATATCAATTTAATAACAGATATTTGGAGTCTCTCTAACATTTGCATCATGGGCTTTATATTTATTTGTATTTAAATCACAGCTCAAAATGATTCCAGAATTTAGAACTGAAGGTAAACACAAAATTAAGTATCATACATACCCCATTCATTTTCAAGTACAATACATTTATTTCATACATTGCTGAAAAACAAGATGTGTTTTATGTTACAGGCCTTTTACATACTATAGAATGCCTACATACTATAGAATGCCTTTACATACTATAAAATGCCTACATACTATAGAATGCCTTCACATACTGCCTTTACATTCTATAGAATGTCTTTACACAGAATGTGTAACCATGTAACATCACAAGTTTATCACATTTGACCGTCATGGTCAATAAAAATCTGGATACAAAACAAATGTTGTGATATTTTTACTCCAGGAACTGGGGCCAGCTGCATTTATCCACTATTAGCAGCTACCATGAACAAGTGGAAGTTCCTTGCTACAGAGGCAGATCCAGAAAATGTCTTTTATGCAACTAACAATGTGAAGAATAATGGACTCCAAGACGAAATACATGGTACTGTTTACTTACTCAGTTTCAAAATAATCTCTCTCTTGACAGCTTTAACATCACACAGATGATTTCTATCATAATTTAAACTGTATTAACTGGTCTATGAAAATTATATGACTTAAACACTGGACTTGCATGAATTCACTGATAATTTATGAACATTGGTTGCAATCATGTATCCCCACTTTAGTTTGAGACACTGTTTCTAAGCTTTTTTGTCTACCATCTTTGTAAAATCAACTTATTTATTATACAATTACCATTTTGTGTTCATGTTTTAATTTATAAATACTGGTGTATATCAATTTTTAAAAAGCAAGCTTTATATAGATTTAGTGATGTTATAATTATATTGTAGAATGGTGCCAGCTCTATAAGTGAAAGTTCTTGTTTAACCAACAGTTCATCAAGTCTCAAGGGACGATGTGCTGATTGTCCCAACTAATGCATTTAACCAAACCACCAAGTTTGATTTCTGCATGTGTAATCCTCCCTTCTTTGCTGACCACATGGAAGCCCAAGCCATGACCAAGACGAGGTCTGTGGATCGTCCTGAGGCTGGTTCAGTTTCTACCGCCAGCCCTCAGGAGTGCATTGCTCAAGGTGGGGAAGTTGGTTTTATCCGGCAGATGATTGAGGAGTCAACTGTGCTTCGGGAAAAGATCAGGTACTAATTGGAAAACAAAAATATTAAATTTCTCCATTTCTTTGCTATCCAAGTGCAGCGTTTCTCACTGTGGGTCAAATAAGCCCACCATTATCCACAAACACTTTGAAAAATGAATGTTATGTAAACAGAACTGTTTACCCTCAAACTATTAAAATCGTACAATATCATCACAAAATCGTTCAATACATTATCTTAATGGTAAAAAAATAAACATAGAGTATATATAATGTATACACTTCAAAATCGTTCATTTTACGCCAAAATTGTAAAGTAAACAGGTCTGTGTAAATAAAAATGAAAATTTTTTTAACATTAATAACATGGAAGGGAGCCACGGGGTAAAAAAAGAATGTTTATGTGGGCCACAAACAAAAATAGGTTGAGAAACATTGATCTTTTCTTTCAAAGCTTGAATAAAGGACAATCATATTCTTGTTGTCTAACAGTTTTCTATGAAATCTTATGTATTCTTATCATCAAAAGAAAAATTTTCATTAAACCTCTCATTCGTGCCATCAAAAGTACCATTTTAGATCAAATCTATCATATTCCTGCAGTCAAATTTATGCATTTAGTTAGCTTAAAAACTAACTTTTGGCCTCTTATTTTGTTTGTTTCCAAAAGGCTCTACACAAGTATGGTTGGGAAAAAGTCGAGTTTGACACAATTGAAGGAGGAACTAAGACAGCAAAAAGTAAGGACATGACTTGCTGTTATTGTGATTGTGTAATGTTAACGTTCACACTGCAGATTTCTTTTGTTACTGCTAAATCTCAGTAAAATACCCTTGCTGAAAACACTGGAGAGTTATGTTTGGTGACTTATCTCTAAATAGACATGCCTGACACAGATGTGGCAGTTGACATTGTGCCGGCACAAATTTGCCTTCTGATGCAGACTTTGGGTAGTTCACATTGTGCAGGCACAAGTTTGCCTTCTGATGCAGACTTTGGGTAGTTTACATTGTGCAGGCACAAGTTTGCCTTCTGATGCAGACTTTGGGTAGTTTACATTGTGCAGGCACAAGTTTGCCTTCTGGTGCAGACTTTGGGTAGTTTACATTGTGCAGGCACAAGTTTGCCTTCTGATGCAGACTTTGGGTAGTTTACATTGTGCAGGCATAAGTTTGCCTTCTGATGCAGACTTTGGGTAGTTGACTGTGTGACCATTAATAATTGTTAACTAAACGTTTATTGTGTTATGTTTGATTATTTAAGAAAGATTGGTTACAATGATCGATTATGTCACAAAAATTGATTTTCAAGAAATGTTGATTGGTGAAATGGAGGCTGATTATATAGGAATAAATGGCATAAATCTTGATAGGTATCCAAACGTTGCTTTTGTTACAGTCTCGGGTTGTATGGTGAAGGTTTATTATGACACTATTTTAACAACCACCATTTTTTGGTTTGTTTAAATGTCTCAAGCTCACTCTTCTAGAGTTCTTGCACCACTGACCAGCAGAGTTCTTACACCACTGACCAGCAGAGTTCTTACACCACTGACCAGCCGAGTTCTTACACCACTGTCCAGCTCTACTTATATTTTTTAATTGACATGATACTTACAATTTTAATGTATATCTACAACTTATGATGTTTCAATGTTTTGTTCAGATTGTCAACTTCACAAGTACAGAGTTTTGTCAGGGGAAGACTATGAGATGGGGAATAGCTTGGACTTATGATCAAACTATTATATTTCCTGTAAGATACCAGCTCTATACTTTAGTCAGTTCTTATACACAATGATCCTGATGGTAACCTAGATTATTACAACATTTATGTATGGACTGTTTCTTCCTCTATTAATTAAATGATGATTAAATTAATATGTTTAAATTTAAACAAACCATTGCTATTCAAATGTGAGATCACCATTTTTATTCAATTGTGTCATCACCTTGTTTTTCTCAACTCCTACTGCTCCATGACCTTGTTATTTCACCAATAATTTACAGCGTTCCATGTTTGAATCAAGAAAAGAAAAGCCTCCACTCCAGTTTGTTGTACCAAGGGGAGCCGGGGGTGTAGAATATCAAGTTCATGAAATTGCAGCTCATATTCGAGGATTGTTGGAGTCAATCAAGGTGTGCAAATCTAATTATAAATTCATTTGGAAAGACCTTGGGGCAAAGCATAATGTGATAGAGCAAGGGGCTGATCTGAGCATAATGTGATAGAGCAAGGGGCTCATCTCAGCATAATGTGATAGAGCCAGGGGCTGATCTCAGCATAATGTGATAGAGTAAGGGGCTGATCTCAGTATAATGTGATAGAGCAAGGAGCTGATCTCAACATAATGTGATAGAGCAAGGGGCTCATCTCATTATTATGTGACAGAGCAAGGGGCTGATCTCATTATTATGTGACAGAGCAAGGGGCTGATCTCAGCATAATGTGATAGAGCAAGGGGTTGATCTTTGCATAATGTGATAGAGCAAGGGGCTGATCTCATTATTATGTGACAGAGCAAGGGGTTGATCTCAGCATAATGTGATAGAGCAAGGGGCTGATCTCATTATTATGTGACAGAGCAAGGGGCTCATCTGAGCATAATATGCTAGAGCCAGGGGCTGATCTGAGCATAATTTGATAGAGCAATGGACTGATCTGAGCATAATGTGATAGAGCCAGGGGCTGATCTCAGCATAATGTGATATAGCAAGGGACTGATCAAGGGAGTTTGAAATGGAGATTTTTTGCCCAACTAATATATTATTATGGATTGCCCCATAAGACAAATAATAGTGAAATTAAGTATATTTTATACTTTTTGTTTAGTGACGATGTAAATTAGGTTTACTGTATTTTGAAATGTAGGTTGTACAATGTAGTGATATAATATCAAGCTTACCATCAGTAGCTTCTACAATGTAGTGATATAATATCAAGCTTACCATCAGTAGCTTCTACAATGTAGTGATATAATATCAAGCTTACCATCAGTAGCTTCTACAATGTAGTGATATAATATCAAGCTTACCATCAGTAGCTTCTACAATGTAGTGATATAATATCAAGCTTACCATCAGTAGCTTCTACAATGTAGTGATATAATATCAAGCTTACCATCAGTAGCTTCTACAATGTAGTGATATAATATCAAGCTTACCATCAGTAGCTTCTACAATGTAGTGATATAATATCAAGCTTACCATCAGTAGCTTCTACAATATAGTGATATAATATCAAGCTTACCATCAGTAGCTTCTACAATGTAGTGATATAATATCAAGCTTACCATCAGTAGCTTCTACAATGAAGTGATATAATATCAAGCTTACCATCAGTAGCTTCTACAATGTAGTGATATAATATCAAGCTTACCATCAGTAGCTTCTACAATGTAGTGATATAATATCAGACCTGTTTAATTTTGTGATTTTGGTGGACAATGTACAATTTTGAGATGTATTTTAGGATTGTACGTCGAAACCCGTCGGACTACAATTTTAAGTGACCGGGTTGAAAATATATACATTCCGTTATTTTTTCAAGATTAAAAAAAAAATTATTCCAAAGTACAATTTCAGTTGTTAGTTTTAACTTGCATTCTACATCCAGCTGTGAATGGATCGAGAAATATGATTGGTTGGGGACCAAAAATAGCATATTTATATCTCAAATACTTTTTACCTTTAGTTATCTATTTTTGACGCCAGCTTAATTCAATTCCACTGGACATGTGATGCAAGTAGTTAGTGTATACATTGTGCATACTGTATGTTTATTTGTTTACTATCGATACTGTATTTTGTGATTTTTAGACGATATTGTATGATTTTAAGAGTTTGGGGGAAACAGATCTGAAATATAAAGCTTACTTTTAGTAGGTTTTATAGTGTAAAGCTTATCATTAGTAGGTTGTATACTGTAATGATATTAAAGCTTATGATCAGTGCTTTATGTATTGTAGTGATATAAAGTTTTTTGGTATTCCATAGGTTCATTGCTATCAGGGCAAGAAAGCCAAGTCCTATTCAAGTTTGACACTAACGGCCGTAGAAAACACATGGTGTCATCAGCGTAGATTGAGAAGACAGCAGCGCAACATCGAGGAACCAGTGATTTATCCTTCTCAAGACACTGGTCACTCTTCTGCCCATGTGCTAGATCCCTCCGACACTGGTCACTCCATTAACATTAATGGGAAGCAGACGGTAGGATTAAAAGAATCGGTAAAGTATCAAGATATTAAACTAAATGGAAAGAGAACATTAAATGAGCCTGACAGAATTCCTCCAAATTCCAAGAAAATAAAGGTAAAAAGCACTGGAAGTGACAAAATTGAACAAGAGGAAAAGCCAGGAATTGAACAAATTAATGAAGAAAAGCCACCAATCTTACAAGCAGAGTTACAACCCCAACCCACTCAAAAGAACACAACAGTGGAAGCTGGGGAAATCCTCTCTGACACATCCCCCAAAGATTATATTCTCAAGTGTGTGTTGAGACTGAAAAGATCAGAGGAGCAGGTGTTACTTGAACTAGAATGGCTTGATGGAAGCTCAAGAGAACTGATGCACCAGGTGATGACATTTCTCAAGAATAAATTAGTACAAAGATAAAAGCACTTCTTATGTTAGAAGCAAAGAATGTTGCCGTCAGAGATGCCTCAATAATTGGAGGTCAGTAAAGTTGGGAAATTAAGCAGTGGCGAGAATAGATACATGTTTGCAACTTGTCTGGCTTCTAATGATATCATAGTGAAGTTTATTCATTAATGTATTTTCATTTGTTTAAAAAAAATAAAAATCAGAACCTAAAATCTTTTTGAAAGTTGGTTAATAATAAAGTGACTTCCTTGTGTACCTAAAATGTAAGCCAAGGTTACTATTGAATACTGTCTCAGACCTGTTTACCCTTACGATTTTGGCGAACAATGTCCGATTTTGAGGTGTATAAATTATATTTACTGTATGTTTATTTTTTCCTATAAATATGAGGTATTGAAACAATTTTGTGATGATATTGTACGATTTTAAGAGTTTGGGGGTAAACAGGTCTGCTGTCTTCAAATATCAATCTAGTACAAAATATACACAACACTGCTAAAATGACTGAACTCAAAGCCAACCAGTTCTGAAACTCTTTAATTACAAAATTGGCCAGGGAACCAGATGTTCTGACATACAGAGCATGCACTACCACTGAACTCACCACTACTGTGTCACACTCGAGAGCTAAACCTAAGAGTTATATATATACAACATATCTTAGCACACATCATTTATGTGAGACTCTGTACTGTGAACTAAATTTTGTATAACATCTGGTAAATGAATTTAAGCAAATGAATGAAATTAAAAATTACAAATGATTTTTTCGATTGAATATCCTATCTTGGATGTGATGTTATAAAAATAAAAGATCAACAAAATGAAATAGCAATCAAGATAACTAGGGATAATTTAATGAATTTTTATGTATAACAAAATCTAAATACCATGATAGCAGAGTGAACACATTTCAACATCCCACATTAGTACAGAGATCCCATTCTAAAAATGTCACAGTGGTAAAGTGAACCCATTCTAAGCATGTCACAGTGATAAAATGAACCCTTTCTAAACATGTCACATTGATAAAGTGAACCCTTTCTAAACATGTCACAGTGGTACAGCGAACCCTTTCTAACCATGTCACAGTGGTACACCAATCCCATTCTAAACAGGTCACAGTGGTACAGATCTGAATCTAACAAAACTAATCATGGTTGTATCAAGACCAATTATATGAAATCTTGAAATATGTCATTATTTCACAAATTAAATTCCCTTAAAAAAAGTCTCCTTATTTGAATGATTTCAAATATTTTCAGCAAAAGTGCCAAAAGTAATGCTACAAAAAGCGAACAAATGTGTTTGAATAAACATTTTCAATTGTACTATAAAATGAAAATATGATTAATTTAATGGACTTCTGTAAAATACTAAACATTTGTGCTTTCAATTATGACTTCACATACATAGAATATTTCAACAAAAATAAAATGATTCATGGCAAACCTTTTAGAACTGTGGTTTCATCTTTAACTAAACTAGTGATTTTGTAATTACTAATGACTTGACTAACAGTGAGTTTCCTGCAAAATCAATCTGTTCTAATTCTCTAATGCAATATACTAACAATCGGTCTACTATAACAATTCCAGAAGTCATTCTATAATATGGAAACCCATAGCTACATAAACCATGTAGTGTGTTACAATTCTGAATATTACTTAACTCATTCCCTTCGGCAGTGCTACTTCCGGACTTAATTTATTTTCCTGAGAAAAGGGAAGCAACTCAGTTTTGAAATTGATATACATTTAAAAAATATTTTTTGAAGTTGCTTAATATTTAATTTTAATGAATTAAGAACAAATGCAACAAAAATGAATAAGGTTTAATATAAATATAACATTAGCGGGGACAAAATAACGAACAATGGCCAAAAAATCGATTTTCAGCACCTCGGACGAACACATGCTACATAGACGTGCCGTACTAAAGCACACGTAGTTTTAAAGTGAAACAAGATAAAAACTTCCGGTTTCTAAATTAAAATCACGCCATAGCCGGAAGACTCGAGGGACGCGAGATTTCATAGCTATTTTTAACTTTTTAACTAAAAATAAGAGAGGTGTGTCGCTATGCGCCGGGAAGTATCAGGAGGAACCCCCAGAGGACGCATTTAGTTGCAACCATCGGGAATGAGTTCATATGATGATTTAAAAAACTGCAGTGTTATATTGGTATACAAGAAAAGATGGTAATATATTAGATTTGGCATTTGATCCCTGTTTAACATCATGTTTCCCCTTCATGGCAATAAAACTGTTCCATGGATAGGTCATGAAGAGTTCAACTTATATTAACTTATGTACCATTTTTTTTTAAGGAAGACTTTTCAAATTAAACTTGTTTTTAAAGAATGCATTGAGCAAACAAAGTGATAGAAATGCTGAGTGAGAGAACATCAATTCACTCTGCACAAAAGTCCAGCATAACAGTCATTTAATTATTTTTAATAACAGCCATTTGTGTGTTCATGCTAGTGGAGTGGAATGTCAAAACATTCAGAAATTTATGTGCCCTGTAACCCAAAGACCAAGGATATCTGCTAGAGCCAGTTCATGTACATGTAGCTTAGAGGCAGTCCAAGCAATGTAGGAGGTGATCAACTTTAATGAGATGATATTGTCACAAGTCAGAGGAAACGATAGCCTACTTTTATACAAACTTTCAAAATCCAAATTATGAGAAAAATGATAATATGAATCATAAAACAACCACTGAAAGTAAATGAATTAGTTAAATCAACTTAATTATAAGAACAGTAAGTCAACAAGTATCCTGTAGCCTAACTAGTCACTAGCAATTACAGTACAGTTACCTCTCTTTAGAGCACTTATAACAAAAGATGGCAGACATTTGCTCAAAGGCAATCCAAAAAAAAGGTTAATAAACACATCTACTTTGAAACCAATGGAAAATGCACTTGAACTAGTCCATTCACCTCAACAAGTGAACTAGTCCATTCACCTCAACAAGTGAACTAGTCCATTCACCTCAACAAGTGAACTAGTCCATTCACCTCAACAAGTGTAAAGGCCATATTAGCCTATACACAAGTTAAAATGTGTAAATTCAATTACAATTCAATAATTGTAAATGTCATTGTCCATGGTTTAAAAAAACAAAACAAAGAAAGCCACCCTTTCCTACTTCCTGAAGAGAGAGAGACAGGTGAGCTAATCAAGAAAACTGAAGATAATATCAAAATGAATATGTACAAAAAAGGCAATCAAAGAAATGAACTAGTGCTATGGAATGATCTAATCTATTTGAAATTCAAACACAATGGCAATGTACACAAATGTTTAAGGATTTAGAGTTAGCTTTATGTGCTACAATGGCAAGCTCCTGGATCAAAATGCACAGTAAATTTGTTTATATAGACTGAAGTTTTGGAACAAGAGACAATCTTTTTATGGTAATGTTAAATTTCGATGTCATCTAAACAGATTGAAATGTACCCAAGAGTTCCAAAATACTGAAAAGTATGAAAATAATTACTGTATCAAAATAATTACTGAATCATTTTCATATAAAAAAGAAACCGAGATTATGAAAAAAATTAATTATGTACTGGTAAACTAAATGTTCTTATAAGGCCTTACCAAATATAAGGCAAGAGAATACAGTCCAAAGTCATCTTAATGAATAATATAACAAGATCTGCTTACGTGAATTTAAATAACTTTTGTGCTTTGAGCCAAGGTGTTACCATGGAGAAGCTAAACAAAGCCCCATTGGTCAAACAAACTAGGAACATTGAAGCTCAAAGACTGTAATCAAGAGAATGACCATCACCAAGTCAGTCATTGATAGGAGGAACTATCAATATGTGGCATGTCCCTCTTAATCAATCCCCACGGTGCTCATGATTTCAAGACGTGATTGTTGATGAGATTTATGCTAGGGCAATCCCGTCAACACTGACCGACTGGGAGGAAGTGGTGTTGACACTTTGATTGTCTCCATCGCCGGCATGTTCATGTTCAAGAAGTTCGCCATTCAATTTCTCTTCTTCATTTTGGTCAACAGGTTGATGGCGAGTCATCTCTTGCTTGAACTTTTCCAGTTCATCAGGACTGTAGAAGAACATTTTTGAATACAAGCTTACACCTACATTTAAACAAAGCTTTATGTTAATAGAATAGTATGTACCATTTAGTGATCAAACCCATCTAATAGTACACAAATAATCCCACTGACCACACACACCTTAATAGAACAAACACAATACAACTGACCACACATCTTTATAGTACCAACACAACTGACCACACACCTTAATAGTACAAATACAACAGACCACACACCTTTAAAGTACAAACATAATAAAACAGACCACACACCTTAATAGTACAAACACAACTGACCACACACCTTTATAGTACTAACATAATGTAATGACCAACCGCATTTATGGTACATACACAATCCCATTGTCTACCGACCTTATTTGTACTAACATAATCCCATTGTCTACCCACCTTATTTTTACAAACACAATCCCATTGTCTACCGACCTCATTTGTACAAGCACAATCCCATTGTCTACCGACCTCATTTGTACAAGCACAATCCCATTGTCTACCGACCTCATTTGTACAAGCACAATCCCATTGTCTACCCACCTTATTTGTACAAACACAATCCCATTGTCTACCGACCTCATTTGTACAAGCACAATCCCATTGTCTACCCACCTTATTTGTACAAACACAATCCCATTGATGACATTTAAAGTTTCCAAGACACCTGCCAGGGATGGAGGCTGAATCTGAAAGAATTATTCCACAACATGTTACAAGAGACCTGGCAATGCATCCCTTGCTGCCCAATGCACTACTACAGTGTGGTGTGTTGTTAGGAGCTAAGGACTTTCACAAATTAATAGAGTAAGGGATGTCATGTAAAACCTTTATCAAATCTAAACAAATTAAATAAAGGAATATTCTTGTTGTTTAGATACTGTCCCCTTGAAAACTCAATCATGCTGTGGTCAGTTCTTACAAGTAGTATCATTTAGAATCATTTCTGGAGAAGTAATCACCTGGATTGGGGGCAACGTTGAGTTGACCTCTCCTTTATAAATCTCATTCATCTTCTTCTGCACTACTACAGCCTGTTTGGTCAAGTGAGCCAGGCACTCGGAGCTTTCCTTGGTGCGCTCATGGTTCTCACCCAACTGTTAGAAACACAGGGAAATATCAAGTTAAAGAAGGGCTTTCATTATCACAGAGTAGAAATACGTGAGGATATCTTGGCTACCAACAGCTGTAATGCACCACTAGGACTTAATCTTACACCCCCTACAAAGTACCAATGCATCAGCATTTTCAAAGTGAAAATATACTTTAATGATCACTTTTCCTTCCAGATCAAAAAACCTTGCTTTAAAGTGTGCGTGTTCTTAGTCCATTATTAAGACTCTTACTTTCAAGACAAGTCAAAAGCTGTCTCTTAGATGGCATGTTTGGGGCAGTATGAAAGCAAACACCTTTCATACAATTATTTTTTAGGGAGAGAGATTTTGAATTACATTTTTACAATGTTCAAAGAAGGACAAACACATCCAAGGGCAATGTACATGGATGACCTAGTCAAGACTTTACATCACAAGAATATGGTGACAGATTAGAAGAATTCAACAAATCGATATGTCAACAAGTCAGGTAATACAAATATGATAGACACTTTTGTTCTTGTACACAAATCATCCGGTGATTACCTTATTTTTGTAAATGGTGTAGGCTTCCTTCTCACTCTGTAAAGCTGATCTGAAGTCACCCCGACATGAATGTGTCCGTGCAACTAGGTGATAAGTCATAGCAGTTTTAAGACTCTCAGCTCCAAAATATCTGAATTGTTAGATGTCAAATCAAATATATCATCCATTCAAATGGACATTTCTTTTATAATTAAACCAATGGAAAGACCATTTTGTTACACTATACATATTTATGTTCAGTATATTGAATTGAAACAAAGGCAGTAAATATTCTGATTAAAACTTTTAAACTTTAAGCATTGACAATTTCCTCTGAGACTAAGACATTTCCTACTGGTACCACAAGAACCATCCCTACTGTGTCACCATATCTAGATTGACTTTAAGCTCTATATCTATTCATTCGAGGGGAATCTATAGCAGCAAAAATACAACTGTATATATTAAAATAAATGTTCATTTTTTTATAAACAAAATTTATTGAGAAATCTTTCAAATGAAAAAAAACAAAGATACTAAATGATATGGCAGCAGTTCACGCCATAATTAATGCCAGAACTCATTGAGTAATGAAAAAGTAACAAGTAGAGGGGATGAAATGTGAATGGCAATTGAAGAATACTTACTTTATATTTAGCTGCAGGGAGTGTTCAAGGTAGCGGAGAGAGAAATCATATTCTTCAACAGCTTGAAGTATTAACCCAATATTGCTCTGCAAATTCAGGATAAATGATGCATTTACTAGAGCGATTTTTTAGAAATGTATTTATTGTATTTCAAGTTATGCAATAATTGTGTTATTTCTTCATTAAATACCATGAAAATCTGTGATCTTAGTATAATTTTATTGTCTTACATCTATTAGGGCAACCTCGGGGTGGTTCTCTCCATGGCAGATGATGGCTAGGTAACGGGCACGGTACATCAATCGCAAGGCACTTGTGACTTGACTGTTTGCAAAGCAGTACAAAGCAAGATGAGCCTGAAGATTTTTTAAAATTTCTTTTATATCGGAAGCAATATTATACATGGCTTCAGCTAAGACATGATTGAACTGACTAATAAAAAAACTATTACTCGACGCTATTTTGTCCTTACATATTCTGTGATTGTGTTGGGATGATCTAGCCCCAAGACTCTCTCACTCATAAAGACAGCTCTCTGCTGGTAGGACATAGCCTGGAGGAAGTAGAGAAAACTCTTTCAATATGGAGCAATGCTCAGAATCTTGGACTAAATCAATGCAAATTGTAAAGCAAGAATGAAACTATGGATTGACAATACATTTCATGACTTACAGAAAAGTGCTTATAAATTCTCTGGCACAATTATAAAAGGTTGGATTAAAAAATGTAGTTTGACTGACCTCCCCGAATTCTCCCAAAATGTAGTTTAGTCTGGCCAGTAATCTTAGGCAGGCAGCAATCTCCGGATGCATTGCTCCATAAACATTATTGAGTAGGTTGAGAGCCTCACTAATAAGTTCATAACCCTCTCTAAGGAGCCCTTGCTGAATCTTGTTCTGACCACTTGAGAAGAAGTGGAAGGCATCTGTCGCCTAGAGGAGATCATTTTGCTATTTTAAAAAATTCCAACCAGTCCCTTAGTAAAAATCTTTTAAAATTGAATAGATAAGTAAATAATGGGGGGTTATGTTGCCAGTTTTGCTACACAGGAGCAATTAGCCGGTGGAAATCAATGATATGTTGTCAGTTTATTTACAGCTGGTAGCATCAGTGATATATTGTCAGCTTTGCTACAGCTGGTGGCAATAGGGGGGGGGGGGGGGGGGGGGGGGTGGGGGGGTTGCGCAGCGCATGCGCTCATGTTGTTGTATGTGTGTGTGTCTCACCACAATAGTCTAATAGCCTTAATTATAAAGAAAAGATGTCTGTCATTCAAGTAGTACTACGCCACCTGCAGACAGCTTACATCATAATACAAGCTAACTTTATGGTGGATACCATAAGTATCATGTAGGCCCCTGGCCTGGTCCACCATTAATTGGCTGCAGCTGGTCAACGTCATGTGGTATCAACAATTAACACATCCTCCATAAGAAAAAAATTCTGGTTGGCAGATTTCAGATTTGATCGAGACCACAAACACCAATCATTGTTCTTATTTGATTGTTCGTGGTGTTACAAGAAACTAACTTAGAAAAATCATCATTTATTTACTCAACCCTAGTTTTTTTGAGCTCGTCATAGTACCGTAGTCATATGCTTCTATGGCACTCTCATACGGGTAGACAGGTCTGCAAAGGCAATCATGCACTTAATTAAATTTTAAAATAAAATACTCTCCTTACCCTTGGGCTGATGTGTTTGACAATAGGAAAGACATTGATGATATCATCTTCTGTAAAGATGGCTCGACTTCTATTCTCCAAAGAATATTCCCGAAGCTGGATCTGAATTCCAACTTTGATACAGATAGAGCGGAGCAGCGCAATTCTTTGGCAGTTGTATTGTTCTAAGGCACTATCAATCCCATCACTGAAACAGTGTTATAACATTCTGTAGTCTGGTTTTTTCATCTACATCTTTCAAGCAAAATTATAATGCAAAATTATATGGAAAAATATTCTCAAAAATGTCCAGATGGAAGGCTAAGTGGCAGTCACTTACCATTCTAGTGTATATCCAAAGTATTCATCTGCCTCATCAACAATTTTCTTCCACAAAGTCTTGGGTGTTTCTGAGGACCATTCATTTGTGTTTTCTGTAAAGAATTTTAGCACAAAGAAATTTACATCATTTTAAAACAATTTGATATATACCGTATGATAATCAGAATTATTGATAAATGATCTAAAATAAAATATAAAAGTTTTCAAATGATATATAGTTAGTCCAATTTTATAGCAACAAAGTTAACAATAAGACCCACCTATGCTGAAGACAACACTGTGTTTATTTTTTCGCTTTCCTTTGCGTTTTGAAGCTTTGCTCTGCAATACAATAGTCAATAGTTCAATGTCATTCCATAATGCCATAGTTTAATTTCATTCCACAATGCCATAGTTCAATGTCATTCAACAACGCCTTATTACAAAAAATCATTCAGCAATGCCATACTGGATTTATACTTGTTCTAAAGCTGCCTTTTGGGGGGTGAAAATATATAAGGGGAATAAGCATGGTCAACTAATAAGTATGTCATAGGAGATTATTATAATCTTCTCCAGGTAAATTTAAAATTATTATTTGTATATCCCAGAGGTCCCAGTCAACCAGACACTACCAGAAGCTTATAAATATTATCTGCACTTTTATTTATATGATTTATTTTCTTCTTGAAATAAAGTTTTATTGTCATGTTTTACAATTTTGATTTTTTAAACAATTTTTAATTAACACGTTTACACCATTGTTTAACACATAACATAAAAACAAACATACCGGAGGTAAATGACACAACTATTCAGTCATATATAGCACCAGCAAAATCTCATTCAAGATATTAATTGTTACCATATTGCTAACACTGGCATATTGTTGGGGGAGCTATTCCCATCCAAAACTTGGGGAGGGGGTCAGCTTATGAATAAATAGGCTTTATAATGAGTATATGTTAGTTTAATGTCATTCAGCAATGCCATTGTTCAATGTCATTCAACAATGCCAATTTAAAGTTTCCTTCCAGATAAAAAGGAAACAAGTAAGGGGAAAGAGAAGAGGCAGACAAAAAATATGAAATGGACCAACAAACAGCAATACCGTTAAATAAGGTTATAAAAAGACAATATGATAATAATATCTACCTCTTCGGCAATGACCTGAGCATGTGGATTAGGGTAGGAGCCAAGGAAACAGTTGAGAAAATGACTAATGGCCGCTGCTGTGTTCATCATGTCCACACCTTGCATATAGTGGTTATAAAGGTGTTTGGTGGAGCGACTGATCAACTCACTGATGGCAATAGTCTGGAAACAAGAGTACATTAACAGAAACTATATAGCCAACAAATCATTGGTTGAACAGGTTCAATAACAATTTTTACTTAATATACACCTCTAACTTATTATTAGACAATTATGAGGGAATTCAACTACTTACATATACATAAGACAATGTTGGATATTTTGTAAGATTTTCAGCAATCTTCCCCAAATAACGAATGTTGACACCCCTGGAAAGACACATTTCATAAATTTACTTACAACTAATATAATAATGACATTAACTCATTCCTTACAGCAATGCTATTTCCGTACTTAATTTATATGCCTAAGATTTACATTTTTAAAATATTTATTTAAGCAGCTAAATATTTAATGTTAATGAATTAAGAACAAATACACCAAAAAATTAATAAGGTGTAATAAAAATATAACAGTGACGAAAAAATAATAACAATGGCCAAAAAATCGATTTTCGGCACCTCTGACAAACACATGCTACATATAGACATGCCGTACTAAACCATGCAGTTTTAAAGTGAAATAAGATAAAAACTTCGGGTTTTTAAATTGAAATCACGCCATTGCCGGAAGTCTTGAGGGATGCGAGATTTCATTATTATTTTTAAATAGAAATGAGAGAGGTGTGTCGCTATGCGCCGGGACGCATCAGACAAAACCCCCAAAGGAAGCATTTAGTCACAATGAGTTAAGTAACTTCTATTCTGTTAGAGCAGGCGTCCTCAAACTTAATGAATAGCGAGGTCTGGTTGACTGGCCCTCATACACAATTGGGGGTAGGACTTCAGTGTTCAAAAAATATGAACAAATTCCTATGCGCACAGCAGTTTCTTTGTATTGCAAAGTTAAAGAGAAAAAATTCAATCAAATATACTTCATAAACTAGTATTTCAATTGGCAGTATGGGCCTGCTTTTGGCTAATGAGATGATCAATACTCAGTTCCATATTTGTAACTTCTACCTGGGTATTCATATGGCAGCCAGGTTGGCCCCATAAAGGACCCATGAGGCCGAATCAGGCCTGCTGGCCAAAGTTTGAGGACCCCTGTGTAGGAGCCATAGGCAATGTTATGTGAACATTCAGTTTCTAGTCCATGTCAAATGATCAAGTGAATCAGTCGAATCAATCTACCTGGCATGCATGGACTCTGTAAGCGTTATCCCATCTACAGGTGAAGATGTATGGTCAAGGAAATCATTCACCTGGAGAAGAGGACTTGAACTGATTAACAAGGTCAAAGACGGTTGTTTATATTTTTATAAACTCAAAGATTATAATAAACTATACATTCACTATTTCGTTGCACACTCATAATGATATTAACAAGGAAGATTTAACTTGGTTTATAATTGCAAGGAAGTGATGGTAAAAAGTAATCTCCAATAAAGAACTATATTAAATCTAAAATGACATTGGGATTATTAGAATTTCAAATATAATACAATTCATTGTATGTGTAAACATCTTATAACAGAAAAAATACTAATATGGACAAGTAGTGATTAAAACAATTTACTGATTTCAAGGTCTAGTTGGTGCTTATCTTTATTTAAAGTATTAACTTGAATTGGTGAACTTAATTTTGTTTCAAACATTCAGTGTGGGGGGAATGAGGAGGAGAAATGTTGATTCTTTTTCAGTTCCATGTCATTCCTGGAATATAGGCGAAGTACTTGCAATGTGATTTCTATCCATCAAAATTGTATCTTTTTTAAAAAAAAACCCAAGATAAACTTAAAACTTTTAGCATAGATAAACTGAAGTGGTTTAATTTTACCATCAGAGGAATTTGGCTTGTAACAATGTGTTGGGATGCCATTTTCACCAATTCTTTCTCTTTTTTATGGACTTCACTCTGTTTATGAAAGAAATACATTACATTCAATCTAACCATACAATTACAAAGTCTATGTATGCATGGACATAAGTAAAGAGTATTGTTTCATCACTAAAGTTGACCTGTATGAAAGCAAGTTGTAGTAATATTGATAACTGTGTTGCAATGTACATGAAATACTGCTGAGTGACACCACATTTGACCAATCAGAATGAGCATTTAATGTGTCTGTGGAATGTTTATATCTTTGAATGGGATATTTTGTCTTGCAATTATGGAGGTTTGGTGCCATAGTAATGGTTGTGGCTTTCGTAAATAAAATAATTATTCCAGATGTGATGATTATTATGTGCTACCGACTCCTAGGATGTGAGCATAAGCAGCTTAATAAAAAAAATCTTTATTTTAATTTTTTTTTCCCTTCTCCAATCTCTTAAACCACCAGCAAACGGCAGAACAAAGACTAAAGGAACAGCTGACCATTAGACTGACTTACATCTGGTTCTGCATGTCGAACATGAGGTTGAAAGACATCTGGGTTGAAAGATATGGTGAATTCTGCTCATTTAACAAACAAAAAAAGAAGACATTCATTAGTTTTGTGATGTTTCAAGCATTCCTACATTTCAAGTATGCTCTAATATCTCTGTTCTATAGGCGTCTGGTTTACATCATCTTTTCTCGTGCATGAACTTAAGCTGACCCTAACCACGTTTGGTAGCACCATGGGTTGGGCTTCATTACAAAGTGTCCCCCATTCACCTTCATTACAAGTAAATACAGTCTATAGTCTGTATTATTAGAATCCTTTACAATGTACAAGACGGGTCCAGGCAGCACTTATACATTGGCGAACCCATTTCTGGAAAAGTCTATAAAAGGCTATAAATACGCCTATCTATATAATGACAAGAGAGATTGAGTTATTACAAGAGAGTTTTGCTTTTATGATACGAGACAAAGATTTGTATACTAATAGTCACTCTGTGCGTGTGTGTGCATACCTTCTTCAATGCTGTACCGGTAAAAGTTCATTATTATTATTATTAGTGGTGGTTTTATATAGCGCTGTACGTCAGCCTAGGGCTTGGCTCACCACGCTGTACATACAATTTTACAAACATAATCATGGACTTAAAAATTAACATACATACATTAAATTTTTAAAAAACAAATGTATATTCACTCCACACATTCAAGAACTATTTACATGTCAAGCCATGGACGGCTACCCTTACTGTACTGTTAGACAATAGCCTTAGTTCTAATTCTTTTTGATTTTGTAAAATTTAAATCAACTTAATAAATTATTATTTGTAATTAGCCCTAGTTTGGGTATAGTTCCTTATTAATGTATTTATTTAATGGTAGCGTATATTGTTATGTGGTGTTTGACACGAGTTATAGAGTAAAATAAGAGATTAAATTCTCTACACTTACAGCAGTACATAACAATCCCAAACATAAGGCCCAATATATGGGTGGTGGTCCAATGTTTGGTGAATGAGAAATGACAAGATCATATGTACGCTAAGGTTAAAATCTTATGGCATGGGTGGTGGTCCAATGTTTGGTGAATGAGAAATGACAAGACCATATGTACGCTAAGGTTAAAATCTTATGGCATGGGTGGTGGTCCAATGTTTGGTGAATGAGAAATGACAAGATCATATGTACGCTAAGGTTAAAATCTTATGGCAGTCATAATACATCAAACTTTTTAAAAATTCATATCTAAATTGGGGGAGGGGTACTTGTTTTGAAAAATAGCATTTTTGGGCATATTGATGGGTGGCCCCAGTTAAAATATTTATTACCTGTGTCTGACATGGACCCAGATGCTTGGGCTGCTTTGCTTACTATTTCTCTTGTGTCATCTTCAACTGTAAGCAACACAATTATTGATCATAGTCAAAGTTTTTTACTCTAAAAATAGTAACTCATTGGAAAATAAAATGATATTAACTTCAACATTAAAAAAAAATGTGAAACCTGTTTTCTGCAAGCCCTCTTGACCTGTCATTGTCTCCACAAGTTTCTTGGCTTCCTCTGTGATTTCATCCTCATCTATCTCATTTTTGTTCTCATCACAACCATGGCCGTTGGTCAAAGCAGATTTATCCTGTAAATTCAGAACAAGATTCTACTACTAATATTTTTCTCAACTGTTTGAAATCTTTTAATTATTCAAGAAAATCTTTCTTAAAAAAAAATTTTTTTTTTTTTTCTTTATTTTAAGCAGAACCAATAGATATTTCCTCCCACAATTATGGCTTGAATCTTTTTTTTTTTTTTTTTTATCAGCTAACCCCAGGAAATACATTTTTTTAACGTTTATAAGCTGTTGACCCATTGACTATGGGCTTAAATGGTGGGGAAGCTTAATAGTTTGCTTAAAAGCAGCACATTAATACTTCATATTCATTCAGATGTCATGGTAAAATATTCCATGTGTGTTGTATTGTCTTCAATGGATAACCTACAACCCCCTCACCCCACACACACACTAAAACCCTACCTCATTCTTTGTTTGATGTTTATGTAAGGCTTGAAAGTGAAGTGCAGCATGTTTGACAAATGCCAGGTATCTGCTCCTGGAAGAGGAATAAATTCTGTTTTTTACCGCCATCTAACTGCATATTTACTTATATTTAATAAAAAATAATCACAACTACCAGCACTTTGTATTATGATTAAACAAATCTTGGCCAAGGACTGACAAATTGAAGACTAAAAGTACTCCAGTATTGAAGTCATAAAATATCCATTGTGAGTTATTCCACTTTGAAAATTCAAACTGAGTGATAATGTTTCTGCCGGTGTCCTCTTGGAAAATAGAGTTGGGTACATATTTATTAGTAGTTCAATATTTTTATATACAGTATGTTTAGCTCAACCCAGTTAATGGCAATAAATTTTTTAGTTTAAGCACTAGGGTCTTCAATTTCATTATATCAACTTACTCAGTAAATGCTTCTATCAGTTCTTGTCTCAGACAAGGCAACTTGTGTCTGTGTTTCTTAGGGTAGCCATTGTTCCTCATGAGCTCAGAAAGCTCTTCCCCCTCAACTGACAGATTTAAGCAAAGCAACTTCATTTTCATTTAAACTGTCATTAAAAATTTAAATGCTTTTTAAACTAATTCAATGGTCAAAAGATAATAATACTCTGCACTCTTTTTACTTTCTGAATAAAATCCAAACCAGTTAACACTGTCAAAACAAATAAGATTTTTAATTACCTAGTAAATAGTTGGCATCTGGTGGGAAAGTTCGCAACAGGTCCAGAATGTAATGTCTCTGGTCATTTCCTACAATACCCTAAAAGATACAATATTTACAACAGATTAGTTGAATTATTTATAGTAAATCCATAAGATTATATAAAAAACTTAATTAAATATCGATCTCAGTAGTGCAAACCAAAATCTTTGCTCACCTTGCATTCTACAGATGAGTACAATTCAACAATTTCATCTTTATGGTTGAGCACCCTGAAAGAAAAGTTTTTTAAATCTCACATATTTTAAAATAGTAATATAAGAGAACTCATAACAACAGTTCATCCTTAAATTTTAGGTAACATAACTGGTTACATCCCAGATTTATGTTAATATCTCCACTTACTTGTGTGGTCTAATCTTTAACGCTGCAGCTGTCTTCTGAAGCTGAGAATATACGGACATTTAAAAAAAAATTTTTAACAGCTTCAATTCATAGCTAATCACAACAAAGCTTACACATTTTATTGTAGCCACAATGACATCATTATTATAAAATATGAAAAGCAGCTTAAAATAATCTTGTTTGAGTTATTGATAAATGGCATCAAACAAGCCAGGGTTAGGATATTAAATGTCAGTAATGACATAATTTGAGTTAAAGGTGTGCTCCATCTTTCTTACCCACTCTATATTACCAAGAATGTTCATTTCTTATCTCATGAAGACGTTCATTTTTCAGCTCCATAATAATAACAACATCTTTTACTCACCAGCTCCCTGTATTTATCACTTGATACCACAGTTTTGCCAAAGTCCACTGAGCCATAAACCACAGATTGTTCTTGTTCTCTTTCTAGAATTCCTGAGGATGCAAACACTGACATGACACAACTATTTCTCAAACATAGGATTTTCCAAATTGCATGATTTTAATGTGTGATTATTCCACAGTTCAAAGGAGAGACAAAGTAATGGGTAGGACTGTATCAATTAACCAACAGATAATCAGCCCCTTTGTCAATTCAAAGACATTTTCTGACCAATTAATCAGCTGATTATTAATCTGCTTATTAAAACTATTACATTTGAGACCTAAACAATTTTAGGATAAATTGTCTTTTAATGTAAGGATGTTTTATTGAGTATGTTCAAGGCTATAAGCTTGATATCATTCATGTTCCCATCCCTATTAACTGCATATGTAATTGTTTTTTCTTCTTGTGACGCTGTTTGCGTTTACACAATGATACGAGCTAGGGTTAGTGCCATTAGGCACAGATTTTGATGCCCCTACTTCCATGAAAACAGATCTGCAGTTCACCCAAAATGCCACCCCTCTAAATGTAGAAACATGAGCTGCAGCAAATGAAAAATATTTTTAAATTCATTCAGTTTTAAAATATTATTATTTTGGGGGTAAGTATTTATATAAAATTTAGAGAACATTGTGTATTATGGTCTATTATTTCTATAGATATTAGAAATAAATGCACAAGCTTAAGTGCCAGTAGCAGAGCTTGGCAGCAACAGTTTACCCTAGCTACTAGTACACAGTGGTACACCTAGGTGATGCAACAGGGCGATCACACTTAAACTGCTACATGCAGTGGAGTAGTTCATGTTTGGTTCCCTTGAGCCACCCCTCACTCACAAAAAATGAAGAATACCCATTATACATACACCTTATTTAGTATATGCAGGGGGACCCCCCATCCTAGTCTGACCTCTCCCACCATCATTGTGCTTCCATGGCATACTACTAGCCATGTCACTGGTTGATTCAAAGTAGATATCGAGATGAGGCTCTGCTTGTCATAGCTGTGATCAGAGGCTTATTTCTCTGTTTAGATGCACGGTTCAAAGGTTTGAGCGACAGAGTAGTGCTCTCTTATACTTCAGAAACACTTTTTTCTTTCTTTCCTTGTTTTACCTAAACTAAACCTAAATTAAAGCTTTGTACTACTTCAAATAATCTTACATTATTAGATACTATATAAAATTCCCTAAAACATAAAATTACAATTGGTATTTCCATGCAAAAATACATAACAATTAACTGGGGGCCGATTACATGGTATCGGTTGATCAGGGAGGCTGATAAATCTGCCAGATTGCTCATCAGTACAACCCTTGTCATCTGCAACACGTTTGGACTTAGAATGGAAGTGGCTATTGACAAACCTGGTATAATTGACTTAGAATGGAAGTGGCTAATGACAAACCTGGTATAATGGACTAAGAATGCAAGAGGCTAATGACAAACCTGGTATAATTGACTTAGAATGGAAGTGGCTAATGACAAACCTGGTATAATTGACTTAGAATGGAAGTGGCTAATGACAAACCTGGTATAATTGACTTAGAATGGAAGAGGGTAATGACAAACCTGGTATAATTGACTTAGAATGGAAGAGGCTAATGACAAACCTGGTATAATTGACTTAGAATGGAAGTGGCTAATGACAAACCTGGTATAATTGACTTAGAATGGAAGTGGCTAATGACAAACCTGGTACAATTGACTTAGAATGGAAGTGGCTAATGACAAACCTGGTATAATTGACTTAGAATGGAAGAGGATAATGACAAACCTGGTATAATTGACTTAGAATGGAAGTGGCTAATGACAAACCTGGTATAATTGACTTAGAATGGAAGTGGCTAATGACAAACCTGGTATAATGGACTAAGAATGCAAGAGGCTAATGACAAACCTGGTATAATGGACTGAGCTGTGATACGGTAACCTCTGTAATCCACAACCACTGTTCCCAGCGTGTACAGGCCATCAGGATCCATATTAAAATAAGCTTTAACGCCCTGAAGGTCATTCACCTGGGGATTATTTTTAAAAAACTTGTTGAATTTGTATACAATTCTCAAGCATCTTTTAAAAGAAATAGTTATAAATTCAATTAACTCTTGTATTCATTTGTTAATCACATGTTCAGCTATACAGTAAGGATTACATATATTATTGAAACATTGATAGGGAGAAAGCTATATAGCAAAATGCTGCTTTCAATAAATCATTCATTCGCTTACAGGAGCTGCATAAGCGGCAGCGTCACCACCAAAGTCTTTATAATGGTCTTTTACATCAAAGCCCAGACTAAAAAAGATGTTGTTCCATATGAACATCTGCATCCTAAAAAATTAGGAAATAATAAAAATAAGTAATTCCTTACTTCAATAGAAACAAATGAAATAAAGTAGACTGAGATCTAGTTCCTAGTTGTAAAAAGTCTGATAAAATGTGTTTTTGTAGTAGGTACTATGTTTTCAAAATAACAAAAATGCAATCTCCTAAAAATATGATAACATATCAAATCCAACACTGACTCACTTGGCATCTTCCCCTGGGTTTATTGCCATGACATTGCCATCTATTACAGCCATAGCTCCTCTAGTCGCAGCTGCCACAAAGTCACTATGAACCTTAACAAGGATATCACAAGATTAGATTATGTCATGCTGATATATGGGATTAAATTATTTTTAAGTAAACTGTAATTGAATTACAGCTGTTAAATTAGCAATAATTTATTTCAACCTTGAGAACCTGTTAAGATTCTTTAACTTTGTAACATGATGCAGTTTACATCATATCATTTAAAAAAATTGAATTCCTCTGTTAGATGGGTATTTAAAAAAAAAAAAATCACATCTTTTAACTATTTAAAATTCTACCTTAAATATTGCTCTCTCCCTTAGAAGCCTTTCTGCCAAATTTCCTTTTGTGAGTTCTCTGGTGGTTTGAATCTCTTCATTCCAATCTCTTGTTTGTCCTGGAATGTGCTCCTCATAGCCCAAGCGAGTTGAGAAGGCTTTAAACAACATAAAATCAGTTCAGTAAAATACTTCTGTTAATCTATAACAATTAAAACATAACGATAGAGAAAATATTCTGTGTACTAAAACATAATAGGCCAAGCCAAATGTTTGCTTAAAATTAAGAGTTTTAAAAAGGGTAATTAAATGAAAGTGAATTTTATACCATTGTGAGTTGTGTGTGAAATGATTCCCAAACAAAAAAGGAAGAAAACTCAAATTACAAAAAAAAAATTGATCCTACTCAGAACTTAGCTTCAAGAAGTCTACTAACATTACATTATCTCAAAATGAGAACAATGTTGGTGGCACATACTACAAATAGTTCAAATCTAGCTCCCATGGTTAGAGTATCCTCCTTTTAAAATACTATGCACTGACCATCTTCAGCCCTTATGTAGTCCACCTGGTGATCAGCAGGTGGGGCCATCCATGCATAAACTTGGTAAGGAGTTGGCACTCTTTCAAAAGGATGCTTCTGACCTCGCTTTTTCAGCAGCATAGCAAAATTACGCTTGAAAGCCGGGCTTATCTGAGGGCGGTAAAAAGTTTTAAATTAATTAGATAAATCACATAAATACTTGTTAGCATGATTTACAACAACAAAACATTTTTCGAAGTTTCCAATATAAAGGTAATATTTAAATATTTCTTGGTCAAAATTACCTGATTAAGCAAGTCAATCAGGGAATGGGACAAGTACTTAGGCTGGGCAGCTTTTGGATTGAAGTCATCTTCTGTGGATCTGTGGGAAGGACAAACAGTTAGAGCATATATATAGCATTAACTGTCGGTTAATCTATACCACAAATTAATTCACATGGTATTGTCATTTTCTTGAAAATCTATTTGCAAATCTCATATGTTCTTTCAAGGTATAAATCACCATTACAAACTAATTCAAGTTTATGTAGGCACAGGCACTACCTTTCACCATTAATCTTTGAATATAAAACTGACTTTTGGGTTTATTGACTGACTGAGGGTTGACTTACTGGTTGAGATAGAAACCTTTTGTACAACCTGTGATGTGGTATCTTTTGTCTTCTAATGTTACAACATGGAGATACAGCAAATCACCTTAAATGAAAATTATTTCATTGGCTTAGGAAAAACAAAATATTTTTAAAATATGCAAATGGGAAAAGTCACACATGCTCTAAGTTATAAAATTTCACTTATAGCCCTTCTTGTTAATTGTTTATAAAAACATAAAAGCTGGATCCAAAGTACTCATTGACCGGAGGCATGGCTTGGACATTATTAGATGTATGAAGTTGTAGAGGGGCGGACATGGACTCAGAGCACATACTTGTAAGAATCAAAAATAAACAAAGAATTTGTAACATTCACAATGAACAAAATAAAAGAGAAGAACAGTAAAACAGCCAGAAATTAAGCAGAGACCCAAACATTACTGAGGGAATATCAACAGAAGATTGAAACACAACGAGACTTATCCAAAAGGGAATCAGCCAGCAACATTGATATAAACGAGCAATGGGAACAGATGAAGCAAGTGTAGCAGAGGAAACGATTGGATTTAAACCGATAGTGAAAAGAACAGGATGGTATGACGCAGAATGCTAAGAACTTATAGAACAAAGAAACAATGCTCAGCTAATGATGCTGCAAAGGGAAACAAGAAAGAATAGCTTCCAAGCAAGATCCCACATGTGTGAACGTTAGGATGGAGAATTGATCACAGAGAGCAGTAGAGTACAAGAGCGATGGGCACAACACTTTAAAGGCTTACTGAATGGCTCAGGTGGAGGAACCAATGAGTATTACGCTCTACCATAAGGAGGACCGGACCCACTGGTCAACCAACCAACATTAAATGAAATAAAAGATGTAATCTTCACCATGAAAAATAACAAAGACCCAGGAATAGACCTTATATCTGCAGAACTGGTGGTAACGAACTGCATCTGCAAATCCACGACCTCAAATCCAGAATCTGGCTGGATGAAGAAATGCCAACTGAATGGGACACAGCACTCATAATCCCAATTCACAAAAAAAGGATCTAAGTTGATCTGCTCAAACTATAGAGGTATCTCCCTTCTCAATGTCATGTACACAATCCTCACAAAACTTACAGCAAGAAAACTGGAAAAGTGTAGTGAACAAATCCTAGTGGACTATCAATGTGGATTCCGGCAGAATAGCTCAACCACGGATCATATTTTATTATAAGATGTCTCCTGGAGAATTGTAACGAATATAACAAAAACATATATCAACTATATGTGGATTACAAAACAGCATACGATAGCGTAGACAGGAATTACTAATACAACTCTCTACAAGCACTTGTAGTCCCTAACAAGCTTACTCTGCTCATACCTATGACAATGGCTAGCTCCAAAAGTAGAATCAAGGTGCAGGGAAAATATTCAAGGCAGTTCCCAGTTAATCGGGGCCTCAGAAAAGGAGACTCACTATCATGTATCCTGTTTAACATCATGCTAGAAAAAGTTATTAGAAGCATACACGTGAGCACCAGTGGAACCATAACAAGCTACTTCCAGAGAGGTAAAACTGAACAACCATCAGGAACCTTATAAATCCAGCCATTGTGGTACCTGGCATATGCAGATGATATAGCACTACTGGATAGAAACAGTAATGACATCATTAAAGCATTCAGGGAACTTGAAAATGCCTCATTCAAAGCTGGCCTTGATATAAATGAACTGAAGACAAAATCCCATGCTGATGATATCAATATAAACAACCACAAATTTGAGAGAGTGGCCACATTCAAATATCTAGGGGCAACTATAAATGAGCACAATGAGATAATGTCGGAGGTGAAAGAAAGGATAACACCAGGCAACCGTTCCTATTTCAGCCAGCAAAAGCTACTGGGAAGCAAAAACTTCTCAAGGGGAACAAAGAAGACAATATACACCACCATCATAAGCCCAGTAGTAACTTACGATAGTGAGACTACGACCCTTAGCAAAAAAGCAGAGAACCTTCTCAATACATGGAAGAGGAAAACCCTCAGAAAAAAATACGGCTCAGAGATGAAAAATTATATCTGGAGAATCCGTCCAAACCAAGAACTTTACCGATTGTACAAAGACCCACCAAGTTGCAACAACAAAAAAAGGCAGACCACGCTGGGCAGGACATATTGAAAGGATCCCGGAATGTAGAGCAGCAAAAGTGATAATAAGGCAGAAATCTACGGTCGCCCATGGCTGAGATGGATCCACGATTTAGAGAAGGATTTACACCAGTTCGGGGTTCGCGCATGGAGGCGGAAAGCCATGGATCGTTCCGAGTGGAAGGATGTGGTGGAGCAGGCCAGAGCCCTACAGGGGCTGCAGCACCACTGATGATGATGATGAATCCAAACTAAAATCAGCATGTCCCCGAACAAGCAAATCTGCAAACTTACCATGCATCCGTCTGTTGCCTGGAGGTGGATTCCAGCCACTGTAGGTCAACACTTTTAAACAACGAGAACCCTGTCATTTCAAAGAAAAGTTAAGTATGCAACACAACGTACCATATTTTGTAATAAAACAAACAAGTTATTTCCTTTTTGTTTTGAATAACCTTGAAAAGCTATAGTGAATAAAATCAATTTAAAAAAATGCTTTGACTGACCGTTCTATGTCCATAGCAATCTTTGACTGTAAGATACATTAAGACATCGTATAGGAAGGTATTCAGGAAGCACAATAATATCAAACTCATCCTAAAGAAAATGAATGAATAATGAGTAAGACAAAACAGCAATGAACCTTTGAATCTTTTATCCCCGGATGCAGAGGTAAGAGTGGCCTCTCCTTAGAGTTGGGAATGATGGCGTCAGGAGGAGTACAATCTATAGAGTCGGGCTTGTTGCGTTTTTTATCTGTAGCAAACAAGTAATAAATGTAAGTCAAATTGTGGAGAGAGGTAAGGCATGAGTTTGCATATTTTGGTTATAACTGATGAAACGAGTACAGTTTCTTTTTCAAATTTAAAAAAAGACATCATTAATTGTAAGAGTTTGGTTATAAAATTGTTATTTAAATGATATAACAAAACTTGGTTATAAAATTGTTATTTAAATGATATAACAAAACTTGGTTATAAAATTGTTATTTAAATGATATAACAAAACTTGGTTATAAAATTGTTATTTAAATGATATAACAAAACTTGGTTATAACATTATTATTTAAATGATATAACAAAACTTTTTTTTTTTAAATTAAAAATTACCCAGAATATCCCCAAGGGTGACAGTATTTAAGAAAGATAAAGATGCACAGTCAACACCATTATAAGCATCTGCTGGGTCAACAGACTTCATAAGATCACGTACATGGCGAACATGAATTCTAGCTTCCCGTACAGTATAAGGCTCTGAAAGATAAGCACTAAACAGTCAACCAAAATAGATAAATGGTCAATATATACAAACAGATCAAACTACAAATTAGTTCAATTTTATTGATTGACTTTTGCATAGTATTCTAAAACCATTCTTAAATCTATTGGTAGACTGGAAATAGTTTAAGACATCATGATCAACTTATTGGCACCTCACATACATATTGGAACTTTTCTACCATAGACAATCTAAAGCAATGTATATATAGAAACTTGAAATAACCTTTCTACTATTGACAATCTAAATCAATTCTTGTGCAACTAGGTTTAAGTCAAATTTTGGGCACCAGATATATTTCACCATTAGAAAATGCAAGCAGAATTTTAAAATACCTGTCCACCCTGTTGTATTTTCTTAAAGATAGAAAGCTGGTACCTTCAATAACCTTGACAAGAGATCCCTCTTTTAGACCCTCAATAGATTTCAGCTCTGAAAAGTTATCCATGGTGACACCTTCCAGTTGAAGAGAGAAACATGTCCGGTGGCAAGTGTCCTCTCTATCCATTAACACTTGATGGATTTCTTGTACCAATTCCATGGAGCTCACCTGTAAAACATAAATACAAAAATTTAATGACCAGGATTCTGTTAAGCTGATACAACTTTTCTTAACAGACAGCAATAATTTAATTTTTTAACTAAATACTCCTTGAAATAAAATATGTATCATTTATTTATTTTATTTATATGTGGCAATAAAACTGCCAAATGATAAAGCTGCTTACAGGTAGCTCAAAAGGTTCAAGGTTTGGGGCCGCAATCTGAATGTTAAAGCCACTATCTTGAATAAGAAGAACTTCCTTGTCCTTTTCTTCATCTTCAGCTTCTTTCTTTTCTTCTTTTTCTGAATCCTTATCTTTATCAGCTTCAGATGTATCACGGTCAAGAATAATGTCTTTCATCATTCCAGCTTTGAGAAATGTGTAAGTAAAAATACTTGTAATAAAATCAATAACCAGCACTGAATATAATACTAAATCAAAGACTCGGTTCCTCCTTTTGAACTTTTTTAACAGTAAAAAGTTCCATTCAAAATGCACTGATCTAAAAATTTCATTGCTATGAATGCAAAGACTGCTGAAATCAATATAGATTATTTAGAGCCCCATCTGTTTCCTTCAATGCACCATGCTGATTAATCCCTGTGACTGCCACTAACTAGCAAATGCTTTCTAGATTTGGCAAAAACAACATTTTATGGTACATTATATATCATTTGATGTCAAATTACATTAAACTATTTGTCCACTTTCAATGGTTTTATTCTATAGGCAGAGTAAAAATTAAAATTATTGTACTTAGTAAAGCATACTGCAAATTTAAAACATTTTTATCCTAATAAATTGGCTAACAAGTGAATTTATTCATAAAATAAAAAAATGTGGTAATTCCTTCAACCATCCAACTCCTTAAATGACTTTTTGTTGAGTAAATCTCTCTCTCAGGCAAGCAACTGAACAACTGAATTTCAACTCAAAATCTGATTATGCATACAAACAAGCAGTGACAAATTTACAATAATTCTAAATGTCCACAAATGGTCAGACCAAAATTATGACTGACACATTTTTAAAAGGTTCTTTAAAACTATTTAAAAAATTTAAAACGTAAGGCTATGACTTAATGTCACGTGTGTCAAGGCCATAAACTGTCCATATTTAATAATATTTATATAAACCTATACTAACTAGGGTTGGGGTGGTTTTATATATATATATAAAAGGATCTGCATTGTCCGTCCAAAGAAACAAAAATAAAAAGAGAAAATGCATAATTTTATGTCAAGTATTCTTTTTAAAGATAATTTTTTTTTTATCTAAGCACAACCACAAGTTAATTAAGTAAAATAATAAAATAGAGACACAGTGTACAAAGGTGAAGCTCTGTAACAATTTTTCTCTTTTTTTTGGTCTGGTTTTAGCGTCCTCTCCTACTTTCTTTTTTAGGAAGGATATGTATATTTGCATTATGTAAATTTAATTTATACTTATTTAAATTTTTTTTGTTTGTACTCATGAAGACATGCGCCGAAACATTTACTTGTGTATAATGTATAATTATTATTAAAGCGTAACTTATATTGTTATATTGACACAATTTGTTCGTGTCTTATTAATCTAACAATTGTAGACATCTTTAGAAATGTATCTATTCAATTTCACTGAGAGAGTAACTGGGGAGTGAAAAAGATATGACTTCAACGCCATGAACAATTATTACCAGCTTGCTTTGTTATATTAACTTCCATTACCAATGTCATTCATTACAATTGTTAGTGCACAGCAAATGATTCTTTTGTAATGAAATGAACAATACCATTGTAATGTCCAGCTTTTTAAAAATGTTAATGAAATGAAAAATGACTATGAAATTAAGAATTTTGTTTAGAACATTTATATTATATTGCAATAAGCTTTATTGCAATATGCTGAGAAACAAATAGGACAAAGTTAAATTGGAAAAAACACTTAAGAGTGTCGAGTGTGATAGTTTTATTTCTTGCTGTGGGCTTGGCTTTTAGTAAAGCCCTAATTATGTCTATAAATCGTGAAATAAAATGAAATTAAAGACTCTTCTATGCCTATAGCCCATTTATAATTTTTAGTCTAGTCGATAGGTCTAAGGCCTATTTTATTTGTATTTGAGTTTGATTAATTATAGGTACTTCACTAAGCGGCAATCTATTTTTTTGGATGTCGGAAACCAGACCATAAACCGATGACGGTCAATGCCGGTAGGTCACAGGGGGCTTAGTTTCCCTTTTCTACGTAAGGGAGAGACAATTAACTAATTATAGTCTGTTTTGTGCACACGAGGAGGACGATCATTACAACAGAAACCTTTTAACCAGACTTACATCGCTTGTAGCAGATATCTTTCATTGGGAAAACAGGTAAGTTTGCTAGCATTATATTTCGGAAACCATAACAGTATTCCAATTAATTCTTTTTGTATTGTAAGTAAGAACCATTTAACTAATTGAAACAAGAAACATAATGACATTTAGATACGAATTAAATTGTATAGACAGGGCATCAATTTGAGCATAATTTGTAACCAGTTATCGATTAGGTCAAATGAACCGGAAGTGATAACCATTCTGTAATTATTATTCTTATTACATAAGAATAATTTAAAATATTTATAAATCTTTTTTTTTTAAAAGCAATCCAGTTCATTTTTTTTATTAAACTTTTTTTAATTCCATGACTGAAAACAACTTTATAAATATTTTATGAAATTTCATTATTATTTTCTTTTAAATAATAAAATTTACATCCATGATAACCATGTCAAAACTATATCTATATCAACTTGTAATTTAAATCTATGTTGTAATTATAATAACTATAAAACTTCACAACCGTGAATTATATTTTTGGGGAATTAAATAATGCCTTTAATGATATAATTTATCTTAAACTCAGATTAGATATGGTAAACAATGAATAGTAGTAGTCTGCTCTGCAGTTACTAAACGTCATCTATTTTGATTAAGTTTCATTATTTTATTTACCTTTGTCTTCTAAATAACCTATCTCTCTTTTTTCATTTTCCTTTTGTATATCCTATTTAAAAATATGTACATTCCTTTCTTGCCTCTAAACTTTACTGCTTTAGCTCAAAGCTATTACTATTATATTTTAATTTTTAAGCTTAGTCCAATCTTTCATTCTGGTCATTGAATAACTTTATTTTTAAAGCTAGAAGTTTGTATATGAAATATGGGGTAAACATTTCTTAAATGTCTCTGCATTTTATTTATTTTAAATATAAAGCCATGTCACCACCACTTTTTGGAGGAGTTGTGCTTCTAGTACTAGTAGTACCTAAGATTCATGCCTGTCCATTCCAGTTGATACACGAGCTGTCACGGGGACTCATCAAGACTAGCAGACTTTTTTTATATAATTAAATTTATATCCGATAATGTTCCCTAATGGCTATGTAATACAAACTACTTGACTTAATCCGTATGACAACAATGTGAAAACATCACAATATATCTAGACAGCATAAGTAAAATCACCATCCATTGTCTTAATAAATAATTTTATAACAAAATTATCACACTGAAATACACAATATTAAATTAAATATATATATATATATATATATATATATAAATTAAATATAGAAGGTATCTTTTGTTACTTATGTTAAAATGCTTCTTTTGTGTTTTAAAACTTTTCTAGATACTTCTCTGGAATATGGCCTCTACTGCCAAATGTGTTGGTGTGAACAAATTCACTTAAATACTACCAGTCTTTCCTGTTGTAACAAAAACCTATCATGTTTGACTGCATGTCCAACTGGACAATCCCCCACAATCTGGACCACCAGTACCAGAGCATAATCTTAACAGCTATTGATATTTTTCATCAACTGCATTTATTTGGCAATTTATACACTCAGGACTCAAATTTATCATCCTGATGGGTGGAAGCAACAAGATTGACACAAAGGAAACCATTTTCGGAAGGCCATTCATTACCAATACACTCAGGACTCCACTCATCTGTGTCATAAACTGAACATTACCAATGATATCTATAACTGTTACAAATTTGATCAAGATTGCCATGGACTCGGCCAACACATTACTTTTGACCATCTTTCTATGAAAGACAATGTATCTCTTTTGTTCACCCGTTCATTGAACTACCTGGTATACTAATATAATGTTAAGTGATCAACATTTGTACTGTGGATTTCTAATAGCATGGATACTTGGATTATCAATTTCATTGACTGGATGATTGAATTTAAAATTTGTGATCAACATATTTTAAATGCAACTTATACATAATTTTATAAATCTTTTCTGTGGAATTATTCACAGTATTGATATTAATTCACTAGATGATTGTATGGATTAACTCATTAAGCTGAAAGGCTAAATTTTAAAATTAAATTTACTCACTCTCTCTTGATCAAATGCCACTGACTTAATTCATTTATTGGTTTATTAATATTAAAATGGCTTATTATAACAGCCCACTACCTAATCAAAACTGAAAATTTGAAGGCTTTAACTGTACAAGTCAAAGAGTTATGATATTTTGAGTGTCGAAAACATCTAATTTTTTAAAGAGATTTACTTACCCTCTGTCATTCAAATACCACTCAATAATACATAAGTTAAAATATTAATATTAAAATGGCCTATCATAAAATCCTAATACCTAATTAAACTGTGCTGAAAATTTGAGAAAGCTTTAACTTTACAGGTAAAAAGTTATGGCATTTTGAGCATTGAGAACATTTCTAATGAGATTTATTTACACTCTGTTGTTCAAATCCTGTGCATTAATATATTTATTGTAGCAATTGCATCACAATGATATATTATTAAAGACCAATACTTAATTGAAGTGTGCTGCAAATTTCAGAGCTTTAAATTTGCTGACTAAAATGTCTAAAAATTTAACGCATTTTGATTGTCAAAGATGTCCCTTTTTAAATCACAAAATTTTTGGAAATTATTCACTAAGGAAAAATTCTGACACTAAAAATGCGATAACTTTTTTTCTAATAAATATAGAAAAATAAACTTGGTATCAATGAAAAGGAAATACTGTGTTCTTTCAAATGATATAAATTTCATTAATATATAACAACTTTGAAATTTTTAGTTAAGTACCTATTAGGCCAATAGATGTAATAAGAAAAGTCAATCTACTTTAAATACTTTAATTTTAATCCACAACCAAGCATATTCTGACCATATTCTATAAAATAATAAATTATGCCTTTTAAAATCTGTATATTTAATTAGACTTATAAAAAGAACCTGTGTAAGTTTATCAAGAAACCACATCAAATACATAGAAGTAATTTCCATGTGCTCTTAAAGTCCAAAGGTCACACAGTGACCCCACAACCTTCAAATGAGGTCAAACAAAGATTACAACAGAAATGCTAAGTTCTTGTTAGTCCTGGCTCACATGCTGGGTTTTACAGTTTTTATAATTTATTTTTGATTTCAGACTATTCAGATTTGTTTAATGTGTACATTTAGGCAGAAAATAAAATATGTATATGCCATTATATTGATCAAAATGAGGTCCGATGCATTTAACAGCTGATTGAAAATGAAAGCCAAACCCACTTATGTAAACACCAGTCACAGTGATTTCCTAAAGTCAGTAGTGTAATTAAATGCCAGAGGGTATAGGGGTTGGCGACCTTAACTTTATTCACTTGGTTGAATAATAATTTAAACAAAAATAAAAAGACCTGGGCCCTATTAATTAAACTTTTATTTAATTTTATCCAGACAAATGGACTATGACTGTGACAATCTCGTCTACTTATCCTATGTCGTTTGATTAAATAGGGCATGGTAACGAGTAGTATTAGCATCTCACGTAGCCTCAAATTAAAAAGGAAAGATGATTTTGATTTTGCAACTCCAACTTTTTTGCTCTTTTTTAAAATTGAATTTAAATTTAATGATGTGTTTATAATTATACAAACAAAAACAAAATTACCGTGTCCGTTGGTTAAACCAGTATCCAAGTGAGGACCATCGCCGTTCGTCATACAGCAGTCTTTCGGCGTAACTTTATTTGATGAGCCATCGTGTTTTTGACCATTTTCTTGGTGATCTTCCGTTGCAGTTTTTCCAGCCATAGCGCCGGCCGATAAAATTAACACTGAACTGACTGAACTGTACTGCTTGGGCTTTTGGACGGTAACGACTGAATGTGAAACGTTAAGCACGTGTGTAAGATGCAAGTGTTATTTAACCTATCTATGAAGGTCGAATTTTAACACGCAGGTAGTCAACTACATCAAATAGCACTTAAAACACATAAATTGAGCTCGAAAGCAACTTTCCACCAGCAGAAATTACCAAGACATCTTTTAATCCAATTGTTTTTCGTAAATTGCGTGTTCATACAGTGACCTGACGTTGTCTTTGAGAGTAGGGCTAAGGTCATTCGCATATAAAACAGCAAAAATATAGTAAAGTAAAAATAATAACTCAACCGCGTATCAAAAAATCAAATATGTTGAAAAATATTTTAGACAAGCCGTAAAGACTAGGAAAGAGCAATTTAAAAAAATATATTAATTGATTTTTGACTATCACAATTCTTAAGTATTTTATATACTAATATACTTATATTAATATTTTTATTTAATATACTAATAATAATAATAACAAAACAAAACTGTGCCTTTGAAAATGGATTCAATATTATAATATAATTTATATCATTTATATGTGAGATAATCTCATTCTTCTCCGGGATATGCGTATGACATTTCCATTATTACGATCAATTAAAATAATCCATGACTTTCCATCAAGAGAAAGTAGTCTTTTTTAAAAGAATAATGACAGTATAATTTGTTTACTTTTTGTCGATTCTTTTTACACAGGTTTTAATTTTATATATTTTTCTTCGGGTATTTCCGAACTCCCATCCACTTAATCACATGATTTTAAAATGGCTTTTAGAAACAAGACACCCTCCTTTCGGTTTTATACTTCACATATTTCAATTAATTCACTTGCTTCGTTTGTTATTGTTTAAAGCTAGGCTAACCTATATAATTAACTAAGCCTAATCTAAGTTAAATCATCTTATTTTACATAATAAGTTATGATAAAAACATTTGCCTTAAATATATAATTAATTGTAATTAGTAAAATTAATATGTAACAATGAACAATGTTAGTCAATGCATTTTAATTTTAAATTGTTGATGACAATATCAATATCTCAATAACAGATAATTTTAATTTAAGTCAAGTATATTAATTTAAGTTTTAACTAGCCTATATGCGGACTATGACTCTACATTATTTATATACTATACGTTGCCTAAATAATGATGGTGATGGCAATGATAGCAATATTATATAAATAGGAATTATATTGTTACCATCATCTACTATTCACATCTACTACTACTACTTCTATCAATCGAATCATTAATAATAGTATAGAAATAGTCCTAGTATAAGTTAGTTCATTGAGATTGAGATCTTTGAATTTGAGAGTAGTTTTACTGGCTACTGTTCAATATTTATTTAATTTTAATTACCTGAACTGAAATGACATTAGTGTAATAAAATACCATGTTAATTACTACACTACATAGACATAGATATGATAGTAATTAATGGCAATTAAAAGAACTCAGGATTTTTTCCGAGTATGCCCTTGCCCTAAGTAGCCATAGACACATATTATAAGACCTAACAATCATTTAACTTTACAAAATTAAAAAAATTCAAAATCATAATGTGACTGTGACCATAATAAAAATCACATGTATATTAGGTAATTAACTTATTTTATTTACAAATCAACAGTCATGAGGGTCATATGTTTTTTATATATAATCATAAGAAGAAAACAGAAGAAGATGATCCAAAAGATGCCATATTGTATTTCTATCCCCGTTCAGTAAGTTTGTTATGGCAGATTTCTTTCTGATTTATTTTAACAACTAAATATGTATAGACCATTTTATCACATATTTAAATTTACTTTTAGAAAATTGAAATCCCCAATGAAATAAATTTTCTTTCATCAAGTTTCACAATAAACCTTGACATAGTTTAATTTTCAATGTGCCAAGTCAAATTTTCCATAATACCATCTATGGGTAATATGTAAGGCTAAAACATATTTTAACAATGCCATGTTTTTTAAACAAAATTGAAATTTTGACCAGGTATCTGTAGACGATCAAGTTGCTTTGGTAGGAGGAATTATTGGCCTTGCTGATTTCTGTCAAGAGTTCCTTCCTGAATGTATACCTAGCATTGTCAAGCTAGCTGGACACAACTTTGCTTTACTACAGCATGAAGAGTATATTATTGTAAGTTACTTGCTTTATTTGTTCCCAAATTCTTTAGTGATAAAATTATGTTGATTGAAATCTATTTGGTTCTATAAGGAATTGGAAAAAAAACTTCTCATTTTATTTTTAGGGTCTTGCCGACAGCCCAGATGTACCTGACAGGTTTCTCACATCACACATGAACTTTGTTTGGTCAACATTTATGTTTTACCAGGGAAGTCTGGAATCTCTTAGAGAGGTATTTTTTTTAGAATTGTATCATTGTTATCAACCAAGGGTAGGACATACAAAGCATAATTTATCATGAATATTGTACATAGCAAGGATGGCTGAAGTGAGCTTGCAAAATTTGCAAAATATTTATTATCAATATTTTCTAATCTATCTGCCAATGTATTATTTCATGGGTTTTTAAGTATTTGGAGGATTGTTAAGTGGTTGTTCACCTCTGTCAAGAAGGTGTTATATTATAGAAATGCCTATTAATAGTATAATACATCTTAGAAGTTTTAATATTCTATAACATCCTGATGATGAAATCTGTTATCCTAACGATGAAATCTGTTTTCCTAACGATGAAATCTGTTTATATAATAATGTCTGTTATCCTAATTCCTAGCGAGTGTGTGACAACAATTTTTTGAAGGAATTAAGCCGCATCTGGGATATGTACCTGCCACTTTGTCAGATCCATGGCGACATACTTTCTCAAGCTTTTCATGTCCTTCCATATGTTCAGCTCCACAAAGTTGGTGACTTTAAAAACATTATTTTTGTGTCCATTTGCATTTATGTGGAACTGCTCATTATTTACTTACATATTCAAATCGACATGAGCATTGTCTAGACCAGTTGTTCTCAACCTGTGAGTCACAGCCCCTTTGAGGGTCAAATGACCCTAAGAGAGGGGCCGGGCCGTCTCTAAGACTATCGGGAAAACACATTTTTATGAAGTATCAACAAAATAATTTTATGGCTGGGGCTCACCACAATATGAAGAATTGTATTAAAGGGTCACAGCATTAGGAAGGCAGAGAACCACTGGTCTAGATCAATATCTTTTTAGGAACTGTTACCATATCCTAAAAAGTTTAAATTTTCTAGGCATAGATATCATTTTGTAGAAAATTTTTATCTAACAAATATTTCACAAGCTAAATACTACATTAATACAAGTTTAAATGTATAAATCTAATGAGTAAATGAAACGAGTGGGCAGCTCAATAGGACTAGTAAGAGTGTTGAAAAAGTTGCATTTGTTTGTTGTACGTGTTGATTCCTCATGATCTGTGTGGTTTGATGAAATGTGCTAGAAGTCTTGAACTGATGAGCTTTACTTGCAGTGCCAAGGCAGCTTGTTTCTCCATGCCTCACACATTCTGCAGAGAAGCTTGAGACATAAAGGTGTCATTGCTGGGGCCCTATTCAACAAAAATAAGTAAGATCTGTACGCAGGGAGACTCAACTCATTTTAATTTGTTGTTTAAGTCAAAAGTTTAGTACGATTTCTCACAAAATTACAAACAAATGACAAAATCCTTAAAAAGCTTGTATTGTAACCTCATGTAATAGTGACCATGACTGACATGCTTATGATGTAACCTTGTATAACTTGTTACTATCTGTCAGAGTTCTGTGCTCACAACTCAGCAATACTTTGACCAGGCAACTGCTGCTGCTGATGTCCCCTAGTCAGGTGAGAACTGTGTATATCCTCTACTCAGGTAAGAATTGTTTATGTCAGGTAAGGTTATAAACTGTCCAGAGATGCACAACTCTCTGCTTTGATCAAATATCCTTATTAAAGTAAAGCAAAAAATGATTAATATTATCAAAACTTTCCTCGTTTTTCAGTTTCCTTGTGTGGAAGCCAACTCATGTGAGTCAACCTTAATCTAATGTTCAATAGAAATATCAAGTGGTTTATGCTCTTCTGTTAAGTGTCATTATCAGTTCTTCAGCTGTCTGGGGATATAGAATTGCTGTATGTATATTTATTTCAGTTCTTGAGCTGTCTGGGGGTGTGAGGTTGCTGTATATTTATATTGTTAATTTATTTTAGTTCTTCAGCTGTCAGGGAATGTGAGGTTGCGGCATATTTATAATTTGTATTGTTAATTTATTTCAGTTCTTGAGCTGCCTGGAGGTGTGAGGTTGCTGTATATCTATTTATCTGTAGAGGAGTCGACTCAGCTAGGACATAAGAGAAGCAAAGTTTATGGCAAAAAGGAGCAAAGCCAACTAGTCAGTTCTCATGTTCCCATAGGTGGAGACTTAAAGACTGGCAGCCAACACATCCGTCCTGCTGCATTCTCCTCTGACACCAGCAGTGGCTCTGAAATACCCAGAGGAGGGCGGACACTGTCATTCAACAGGAACTTGGAGCTCTCCAAGCCACTGTCCCCAACGGCAACCATTGCATCTGGCACTGACTCTGAAGTTTTCTTGGACACGTTGTCTGAATTGAACTTTGATAGTGGCCAGCAGATCAAGCTTGGGGACATCAAAGAAGTGGAGTGTAGACCAAGCAGATTACTTTCTCCTTCATCAAGTGGAAAATCCGCTTCAGATTTACTGCCTTCAAGTACAAAATGGCAGCAAGCTAGCAAACAAGATGATGATACAGAAGTGGAGACAGAGCAAAACAAGATGGTGGGTCTGATATCCTCAGAAATTAATTTGTCCCTTAGTGAAGATGTCGGCCTAAGGGATGACGTCCAAGCCACGAGTCTTAGTAAGGCAAGCATAAGTCCATCTGTGGTCGGCAGCTATTCTGCAACTGCTAGCCTCCCTTGTGATACAACACTTAATAAGGCAAGCATAAGTCCATCTGTGGTCGGCAGCTATTCTGCAACTGGTAGCCTCCCTTGTGATACAACACTTGTAGAAACAAACTCAAGACAGGATCTTCCAACTGTGACCAATGAAGCAGATATCGACAGATCTGACTTGAGCCAAGCTACAACAGTGTGTGCATTCTCTACCGCTTCTTGTCCTATTGAGTTGAACACTGAAAGTCTGTCCAGAGATGAGGCAACAATTATAAGTCAACAACAGCTCACTTCTTTTGGGGAGGAGTGCAACCTGCAGCTCAACAAAGGACTGAACAATCCTGTCATAGAGTTAGCACACAATCCTGTCACAGAGTTAGCACAAAATCCTGTCAAAGGGTTAGCACACAATTCTGTCACAGAGTTAGCACACAATCCTGTCACTGACGTATCTGACTGTACTGTTGTAGAGCTACCTCACAATCCTTTAATAGATGAATCAAACAATCCTGTTACTGATGAATCCAGTAATCCTGTTGCTGATTTCTCCAACAATCCTCTCGCAGAATTACCCAACAATCCTGTCACAGAAGTATCAAACAAGCCTGTCACAGAAATATCCAACAATCCTGTCACTGATGTACCGGTATCCAGTAACCCTGTTGCTGATGTCTCCAACGATCCTGTCACAGAAGTATCCAACAAGCATGTCACAGAATTATCCAACAATCCTGTTGCTGATATTTCCAACAATCATGTTGCTGATGTATCCAACAATCTTGTTGCTGATGTCCCTAAGACTTCAGACACCAACCAGCTATCCAATCAAGACTGCAATGAAGAAAAGGAAAAAACCAATTTAAGACAGACTCTGATGAGAAGCAAGGAGGATATTGATGCCTCCCTGGAGGTATGTTTCAGTGGGGAGGATTCCTCCACACCCTCATCATCCACACAATCCGGGCCTGAACCAAAGTTCAGTGATCCACGAGGATCCATGGGTTCCTTGGATTGTGCTGAGATGAGTGCTGACAAAGATCGCCTGACATTTGAACTAGCTGAGAGTGAAAATTCTGGATGTGGATTGATGTCCCCTTTATCTGGTAACCTGTCGCCAGTGGCTGAACTGAGCAGTCTGTCTGCTGATGATGTCAGGGTCAAATCTGGATTGGCCCTTGAAAGTGAAGTTCGCACGAGTACGGAGTCTGGCAATAGAAGCACACATTCACTTTCAGACGCGTCAAGCTCTAAGAATTTAATAACCAAGTCCATACTTCAAAGGAGTGGCCTTGAGGAAATGACATTGTATGCCCAAGGTCATTCAGACACACTTCTAGTACTGTTTCTGTCCCGCAACACAAAGTCTGGGAAGTCTTACATTAATTCTCTGGTGAGTAATACAATCTTTTTTACTAAACCCTCTGTTAGAGAGTAAAGCACTCTCCTGCTCTGATAAGTACAATGGATAGCCAAAAACGTTTTGCTAAATTATCTGCTAAAAATGGAATATTTGTTAATTATTGTTTGAATTATTTCTATCTTAACTAGACATTTGTTTTCAACTTTATTATTTTATTTTTGAAAAGTGGAAAAATTGCCTTCCGCACTTGGCAGAATTAGATTTTGAGGTCAAGGATGCTGAGCGCCATGTTAAAGATGACAATGAGGTGAGTATGTCATAAACTATGTGAGCATGTCATAAACTATGTGAGCATGTCATAAACTATGTGAGCATGTCATAAACTATGTGAGCACGTCATAAACTATGTTCGGAGCTTTGAAAGTAAACAAAATCTGCGAGACAAAGAGAGACATTTTCTGGAAGATCGGACTTTGGTAATAATTCAGTTTTTCTTCAAGTCCCCAACCATCATTAGTATTATACATGTACTGTAGATATTTTTTTTATTTCAGAATATTGGATGTGCATCTCAGTATATGCGCTATGACTCTTTTACTCAAAGTTTGAAAGGTAAAAATTATAAAATAGGAAAAGTTTAAAGAGGATAAAAAGATTTAACACCGGAAAATAACTTGACTGATAAATATGTCCAGTACAAATTTCAGACAGCCATTTTCGTTGCCTGCGATCTAATGCTTGTTTTCACTGCAGGGTCAGCCCTTCTACCTGTGACGAGTTTGGCCAATGAAATTGTTGATTCTAGTGTCAGGATGCACCAATGTTTCACCAGCATGCCCCAGTTACAAGACATCACCTACAGGTACCGGGAACTAATTCTGTTAATGACCTAAGATTTTTAGTTTTTAAAAAAAACGTTCAGTCCAGTTTCCTTTAAAAGTTTAGATCTACTTTTGTCTCAGTCTTGTCATTTTGAAATGTCTTTTTAGACTTGTTCAATATAATCAATACTTTCCTATGTTTAGACTTGTTCAATATATCAATACTTTTGTATGTTTAGACTTGTTCAATATATAAATACTTTTGTATATTTAGACTTGTTCAGTATATCAATACTTTTGTATATTTAGACTTGTTCAATATATCAATACTTTTGTATATTTAGACTTGTTCAGTTTATCAATACTTTTGTATGTTTAGACTTGTTCAGTATATAAATACTTTTGTATATTTAGACTTGTTCAGTTTATCAATACTTTTGTATATTTAGACTTGTTCAGTTTATCAATACTTTTGTATATTTAGACTTGTTCAGTTTATCAATACTTTTGTATGTTTAGACTTGTTCAGTATATCAATACTTTTGTATATTTAGACTTGTTCAGTTTATCAATACTTTTGTATATTTAGACTTGTTCAGTTTATCAATACTTTTGTATGTTTAGACTTGTTCAGTATATCAATACTTTTGTATATTTAGACTTGTTCAGTTTATCAATACTTTTGTATGTTTAGACTTGTTCAGTATATCAATACTTTTGTATATTTAGACTTGTTCAGTATATCAATACTTTTGTATATTTAGACTTGTTCAGTTTATCAATACTTTTGTATGTTTAGACTTCTTCAATATATCAATACTTTTGTATATTTAGACTTGTTCAGTTTATCAATACTTTTGTATATTTAGACTTGTTCAGTTTATCAATACTTTTGTATGTTTAGACTTGTTCAGTATATCAATACTTTTGTATATTTAGACTTGTTCAGTTTATCAATACTTTTGTATATTTAGACTTGTTCAGTTTATCAATACTTTTGTATGTTTAGACTTCTTCAATATATCAATACTTTCCTATGTTTAGACTTGTTCAATATATAAATACTTTTGTATGTTTAGACTTCTTCAATATATCAATACTTTGCTATGTTTAGACTTACTACAGGCCAAGCTGGGATTTCTTTAATAATAAATAATAAAGAAAATAGTTTAATTCTATCCCACAGGTCTCACTCAGCTTGTTGCTATGGCCACAAAACCGTCAATTCTGAGACATTCTTTCAAATTGGCTTGACCAAATCTGCAAGTATCTACGATGATAAGACTTTTAAACTGGATCAAATTGCCCAGAAGGAGTTGTTGAAAGATAGAAAGATTTGTATGCTATGAAGGGATTGTTGAAAGATGGAAAGATTTGTATGCTACGAATGAGTTGTTGAAAGATAGAAAGATTTGTATGCTATGAAGGGATTGTTGAAAGATAGAAAGATTTGTATGCTACGAATGAGTTGTTGAAAGATAGAAAGATTTGTATGCTACGAATGAGTTGTTGAAAGATAGAAAGATTTGTATGCTACGAATGAGTTGTTGAAAGATAGAAAGATTTGTATGCTATGAAGGGATTGTTGAAAGATTTGTATGCTACGAATGAGTTGTTGAAAGATAGAAAGATTTGTATGCTACGAATGAGTTGTTGAAAGATAGAAAGATTTGTATGCTACGAAGGGGTTGTTGAAAGATAGAAAGATTTGTATGCTACGAAGGGGTTGTTGAAAGATAGAAAGATTTGTATGCTACGAATGAGTTGTTGAAAGATAGAAAGATTTGTATGCTACGAAGGGGTTGTTGAAAGATAGAAAGATTTGTATGCTACGAATGAGTTGTTGAAAGATAGAAAGATTTGTATGCTATGAAGGGATTGTTGAAAGATAGAAAGATTTGTATGCTACGAATGAGTTGTTGAAAGATAGAAAGATTTGTATGCTACGAATGAGTTGTTGAAAGATAGAAAGATTTGTATGCTACGAATGAGTTGTTGAAAGATAGAAAGATTTGTATGCTATGAAGGGATTGTTGAAAGATTTGTATGCTACGAATGAGTTGTTGAAAGATAGAAAGATTTGTATGCTACGAATGAGTTGTTGAAAGATAGAAAGATTTGTATGCTACGAAGGGGTTGTTGAAAGATAGAAAGATTTGTATGCTACGAAGGGGTTGTTGAAAGATAGAAAGATTTGTATGCTACGAATGAGTTGTTGAAAGATAGAAAGATTTGTATGCTACGAAGGGGTTGTTGAAAGATAGAAAGATTTGTATGCTATGAATGAGTTGTTGAAAGATAGAAAGATTTGTATGCTACGAAGGGGTTGTTGAAAGATAGAAAGATTTGTATGCTACGAATGAGTTGTTGAAAGTGAAGTACCATTGCTTATGAAATAGTGGTAAAAATTTGAATTAGTGAATTTATTTTATTTACATAAGTCCTAAACAAACAAACATTCATTGATTTGTAAGACTGTTCCTTTGATTTGTATCACTCATTGATTTGTATCACTCATTGATTTGTATCACTCATTGATTTGTATGACTGATCCTTTGATTTGTATCACTCATTGATTTGTATGACTGATCCTTTGATTTGTATCACTCATTGATTTGTATGACTGTTCCTTTGATTTGTATCACTCATTGATTTGTATCACTCATTGATTTGTATGACTGATCCTTTGATTTGTATCACTCATTGATTTGTATGACTGATCCTTTTATTTGTATCACTCATTGATTTGTATGACTGATCCTTTGATTTGTATGACTGATCCTTTGATTTGTATGACTGTTCCTTTGATTTGTATGACTGATCCTTTGATTTGTATGACTGTTCCTTTGATTTGTATGACTGATCCTTTGATTTGTATGACTGTTCCTTTGATTTGTATGACTGATCCTTTGATTTGTATGACTGATCCTTTGATTTGTATGACTGTTCCTTTGATTTGTATGACTGATCCTTTGATTTGTATGACTGTTCCTTTGATTTGTATGACTGATCCTTTGATTTGTATGACTGATCCTTTGATTTGTATGACTGTTCCTTTGATTTGTATGACTGATCCTTTGATTTGTATGACTGTTCCTTTGATTTGTATGACTGATCCTTTGATTTGTATGACTGATCCTTTGATTTGTATGACTGTTCCTTTGATTTGTATGACTGATCCTTTGATTTGTATGACTGTTCCTTTGATTTGTATGACTGATCCTTTGATTTGTATGACTGTTCCTTTGATTTGTATGACTGTTCCTTTGATTTGTATGACTGTTCCTTTGATTTGTATGACTGTTCCTTTGATTTGTATGACTGATCCTTTGATTTGTATGACTGATCCTTTGATTTGTATGACTGATCCTTTGATTTGTATGACTGTTCCTTTGATTTGTATGACTGATCCTTTGATTTGTATGACTGATCCTTTGATTTGTATGACTGTTCCTTTGATTTGTGTGACTGATCCTTTGATTTGTATGACTGATCCTTTGATTTGTATGACTGATCCTTTGATTCGTATGACTGACTGACTTTTACCTCTGCACCTTTGAATTGGACCTTTGATTTTGCTGTTATATTCCTGATGCTGTGAGGTACAGGGCACACATGAAATCAATGCACAAAATGAACTTTGCTTTGCGATAAAACTTAAGCCTGTACCAACATACCTGGGGCTTAAATTTATATGTGCCACTGCCAAGAAGACTTCAACAAATATATCAATATTTCAAGAATGTCATTTTCTCTTTTGAGTCATTCTTGACAGTCAGTCAGTCATCCTGCCAAACTATGGTTGCAATGTAAAAAAATCATTTCACAACCATTTTTTTATTCCATTTGCTAGTATTTATTAGTGTGACCTATTAACTCTGTCATTTGCCCATTCTATGCTCTTGCAGAAAATTGTTTAGGACCTCTGAATTTTTCTTTGTGATATTTTGTTAACAATTGGCGGTTTGTTGAAATGTATTATTTCATATTTTGAATATTAAAAATCAGACCTGAAATTCTCATAGTTTGGCTGTCATCTCTGTTGTTGCATGAAAGAAATATTTTCTTGCAAGTGATTTTTAACAAAAAGATTTCAGGCTTATGACAGAAGTAAACAGCAACAAAACCTTTGATTGTTTCCACATAAGATTTTTTATTGTAACAGTAAGCTGAGACTGAGATACAAATGTGGACAAAAGTTTGAGGAGATTGTACTTATTAAACACTGTTTGCTGTTCTACTGACTCAACCACCAAGGGCTAGGCACAATCACTGGGTGCAAAAAAAAAAGAGATAAATTATGCATCAAAATGTTTATTTTTTACTACATATATTTCGGAATAGGTACATGAAAAATTAAACCACACCATTAGACTAAGCTCTAGGATCTGTGTCACACATTTAGACTAAGCTCTAGGATCTGTGTCACACATTTAGACAGCTCTAGGATCTGTGTCACACATTTAGACTAAGCTCTAGGATCTGTGTCACACATTTAGACTAAGCTCTAGAATCTGTGTCACACATTTAGACTAAGCTCTAGGATCTGTGTCACACATTTAGACTAAGCTCTAGGATCTGTCACACATTTAGACTAAGCTCTAGGATCTGTGTCACACATTTAGACTGTGGCAGAAATTTTGGCTTACTTAGAGATGTCAAAATACAATTAACTACCGGTACAAAACAATCAGAGTCCTAGAGAAAATATAATTTTAAAAAAGATTTTCAACCATAATCAACATTAACTATTAGAATCAATGAGACAAAAAGTATGCTGGTTTACCATTGGGTCCAAGCTATCCCCTACTTGTATTTTTAGGTCTCAGCTATCCCCTACTTGTATTATTACATCTCAGCTATCCCCTACTTGTATTATTACATCTCAGCTATCCCCTACTTGTATTATTACATCTCAGCTATCCCCTACTTGTATTATTACATCTCAGCTATCCCCTACTTGTATTTTTAGGTCTAAGCTTTCACCTAATTGTACCGTTGGGTCCAAGCTATCCCCTACTTGTATTTTTAGGTCTAAGCTTTCACCTAATTGTACCGTTGGGTCCAAGCTATCCCCTACTTGTATTTTTAGGTCCAAGCTTTCACCTAATTGTACCGTTGGGTCCAAGCTATCCCCTACTTGTATTTTTAGGTCTCAGTTATCATCTGAACAGGGAAAGTGAATTAGCTTCTTTTATAACACATTTATAATTGAAGCTGTGCAAGAACAATAACAAGATCACTGGGCCAATCACAAATGTTCTTTTCCAACTAATCTACTAATGAGACACACAGTGCTCACTATACAATAGTTGTACCTATTAAACACTATCAATATCAGGAGGACAGAATTTACCACAAATGATAGAGTTGATCACAGAGTGGAACACATTTTTTTAAAAATAATTGTAAAAACACATTTTTTAAAATGTAAATCTTGTCATTTATTCTATGGAAGGTAAATAAACAAATGAAACTAGTGGACATGGGAGGAAATCAAAAATGTTAAAATACTATTTCATGTTCACACACAAGAGTTGTGGGTCTTAAATTATTGCTTATATTTACATGCTCTACCAAAGATAAAATGTTGCATTAGTCAAAACTGAAGACAAAAAAAGAAAAAATAGGTAAAATTTCTAATGAAATGCAGGGATTGCAGGGACACTAATTGTAGTAGTGTTTGGGTAGAAGAAGACATTGTCTTGCTGAAATTTGACAGAAGGCAAAAGTCATTTCAGAAAAAATACTATTAATAATTTTATGGTGATGAAGGTATCAGGTAAATATAGTTGAAATATAACAAGTATTTTACACATGGCAGCAATGGTCATTATTTACAAATGTGTATGGGATCACATTACATGCATGGTCTTCAAATTCTGATTTTTACCTTGGACGAGAAAGGTAGATATGTTTGTCATTAAAGTTTAGAGAATAAAAATTTAATGTAAATGATATTATATAAAAATAAAAACTTACAAGATCAAGAAGTTAAAAAAAACGATATCTTCAAAATCCTGCAACACTGCAAGTAGATTTCTGTTTCAAAAAGTCTAATCTTTTTGTTTCATGTTTACTTTAACTTAACAATAACATGGGTCAGCTCCAACAAACATGTTACTTTAACTTAACAATAACATGGGTCAGCTCCAACAAACATGTTAACATGATACCAACAAAATAAAATCTCAAATAAATACAATGCCTAAAAATATCCCCTAAAAAATGCTTAAAAAATATAATGCATTACCAAACCAAGGATTTCATTTGATGTAACATTGGATTGCAAAGGAAAGTATCAATAGAATTGTTGAACGTTTAAATAGCTAAGTGATAATCTTCAACATGTTTCGCTACTGACAATAACATAGCACAGGTTTGTATCAGTCTGATTCAGCAGCTAACTGCATCAGTTATAATGGATTTAAGCCATGCTTGTGACAATAGTTGATCTGCAAGATAGAAAACAAGTTTATGTAGGTCAAAGAAGCCAGACTTTAGTTAGCAATGTTCCCTTTAATTTTTTTCTAGTTTCTGTCAGTAAATTTTTGGTGTTGTGCAAAGTTTTGATGTTGTGCAAAGTTTTGCAAAGAAATTTTTTATTGTGTGTAATGTGCGATAAGCATTAGACAAGAAAACAAGTTACACATTTGAGTGCAAGACCTTTTTCAGCCGGGCGCACCTTTCCCCATGGTATGCATTATGCATGCACATAGCTTAAAGCTCATGTTTTAGTTTGTCCGACCAGTGAATAAGTTCTGAACTGCAACAGGGACCGGTAGGTGCCACATCTATTCATCATACTTTCTTTTTATTTGACACTAAATATGCCTATGGGCAACATAAGGCTCGCAGATCGGCAACGTGGAGAATGCTGGCTTAAAGGGAACATTACTAGTTAGTTTTAGTTTCATTAAAGTCAATGTCTGTTTTTTTAGCCATTTGTGATGGTGAGTCAAACGTATGATTGTGAGTCAAACGTATGATTGTGATTCAAAAATGTGTGATTGTGATTCAAAAATGTGTGATTGTGAGTCAAAAATGTGTGATTGTGAGTCAAAAATGTGTGATTGTGAGTCAAAAATGTGTGATTGTGAGTCAAAAATGTGTGATTGTGAGTCAAAAATGTGTGATTGTGAGTCAAAAATGTGTGATTGTGAGTCAAAAATGTGTGATTGTGAGTCAAAAATGTGTGATTGTGAGTCAAAAATGTGTGATTGTGAGTCAAAAATGTGTGATTGTGAGTCAAAAATGTGTGATTGTGATTCAAAAATGTGTGATTGTGATTCAAAAATGTGTGATTGTGATTCAAAAATGTGTGATTGTGAGTCAAAAATGTGTGATTGTGATTCAAAAATGTGTGATTGTGATTCAAAAATGTGTGATTGTGATTCAAAAATGTGTGATTGTGATTCAAAAATGTGTGATTGTGATTCAAAAATGTGTGATTGTGATTCAAAAATGTGTGATTGTGATTCAAAAATGTGTGATTGTGATTCAAAAATGTGTGATTGTGATTCAAAAATGTGTGATTGTGATTCAAAAATGTGTGATTGTGATTCAAAAATGTGTGATTGTGATTCAAAAATGTGTGATTGTGATTCAAAAATGTGTGATTGTGATTCAAAAATGTGTGATTGTGATTCAAAAATGTGTGATTGTGATTCAAAAATGTGTGATTGTGAGTCAAAAATGTGTGATTGTGATTCAAAAATGTGTGATTGTGAGTCAAAAATGTGTGATTGTGATTCAAAAATGTGTGATTGTGAGTCAAAAATGTGTGATTGTGAGTCAAAAATGTGTGATTGTGATTCAAAAATGTGTGATTGTGAGTCAAAAATGTGTGATTGTGAGTCAAAAATGTGTGATTGTGATTCAAAAATGTGTGATTGTGAGTCAAAAATGTGTGATTGTGATTCAAAAATGTGTGATTGTGAGTCAAAAATGTGTGATTGTGAGTCAAAAATGTGTGATTGTGATTCAAAAATGTGTGATTGTGATTCAAAAATGTGTGATTGTGATTCAAAAATGTGTGATTGTGAGTCAAAAATGTGATTATGGAATAATATTGTGTGGTTCTTGATAAATGAAGTCTAATAATCAAGAGAAATGAAATGCTGTATTTTATTCAAGGAAGTGCCATAATCAGTTGACTGCTGTATTTTAGTAAAGAAGTGCCATAATCTGTTGACTGCTGTATTTTAGTAAAAGAAGTGCTATAATCAGTTGACTGCTGTATTTTATCAAAAGAATTGCTATAATAAGCTGACTGCTGTATTTTATCAAAAGAAGTGCTATAATAAGCTGACTGCTGTATTTTAGTAAAAGAAGTTCTATAATCAGCTGACTGCTGTATTTCCATGAACTCACCATGAGATTTCCAAAAGTTTTTGCCATTGTTTCACTGAAGAAAGTCACCTCTTTGTTCAAAGTGACCCCTTGCAATCCCTGCTTCCTGTCTTTCTCATCACACATAGATAGGACAAAGTCTTGCACTGTTTGACTGTTTGCTTTTGTTCTGACCGTCTGGCCATCAGGATTGCCCAATAGATCAAGTAAAGACTTGTGGACCTGGAAGTTACCAATTATGTTTATTTGAGAGCAACAGTGAATGTAACTTAAACAAAAACTGTTTGTTAAACAATAAAGTTGGTTGCAAAACTAACTATGACTGCAGCACAATTTAACTATGACTGCAGCACAACTGAACTATGACTGCAGCACAATTTACCTCTTGTTGTGGCAACTCATTAAAGCTGAAATGTGCATCCCAAATCTGCACTTGAAGACTTGCTCCATTCTGTCATGTAATAAATGAGACTTTGTAAACATAGTGTCAATTAATCTTGATTGGTATACAATAGTGTCAATTAATATCTATTGGTATACATAGTGTCAGGTAATCTCTATTGGTATGCATAGCATCAGTTAATCTTTATTGGTATACATGGTGTCAATTAATCTCTATTGGTATACATGTCAGGACATCTCTATTGGCTTACATAGTATCAGGAAATCTCTTTTGATACACAAAGTGACAGAAAATCTCTAGTGATATACATAATGTCAAATCATCTCTAGTGGTATACTCTCTATTTCATACAAAGTGCCAGGAAATTTCTTTTGGGAGGAACAATATCTCAGATGGGAAGTGCAAATGAAATACTTCTATTAAAGCAAGAGTTCAGTCCCATTTAACATTGACACAATCATTCAATCATCCAAGTGTGAAATCAAGAGTTTACCAGTTTAGAACCAGTTAATGTACGCAGCACTTGCCCGGCTGATTTCTCAGAAAGTTCTTCCACTGTTTGCTCGCTAGGAGAATGTGTCAACACAGGCAGCATATGCAAGCCAGACTTGGCAGCATTTCTGTACATTACAACAAAAACATCAATTTTAAAATACTACACAAAATATGTCATTTTAAAAATTATTTTGTAGTTTTCAATAAATTTTTTTTAAAATACTCAAGCTCTTGTTGTACTTGTCCTTCCTGTTTGAAAATAGACCCATCAGGTGATACTCACCAAACAACTAGACCCATCAGGTACTACTCACCAAACAATTAGACCCATCAGGTTCTACTCAACAAACAACTAGACCCATCAGGTGCTACTCACCAAACAACTAGACCCATCAGGTGCTACTCACCAAACAACTAGACCCATCAGGTGCTACTCAACAAACAACTAGACCCATCAGGTGCTACTCACCAAACAACTAGACCCATCAGGTGCTACTCACCAAACAACTAGACCCATCAGGTGCTACTCAACAAACAACTAGACCCATCAGGTGCTACTCACCAAACAACTAGACCCATCAGGTGCTACTCACCAAACAACTAGACCCATCAGGTGCTACTCAACAAACAACTAGACCCATCAGGTGCTACTCACCAAACAACTAGACNTTTCTGCCCCAGAGATCACATTCCTCTGTTACAGGGGTTAACCTTATTGCAGTGCTGCCAACACACCCCCCCCCCCAAACTCGATTTGCTTTAAAAACATATTTCTTGCAACCCATCTGATTAAAAAATGGTAATAAATACAAATAACCTAGATTTTCTGGGTCTTCTCTCACCCCCAGTTAAGAACCACTGCCCTCTAGTAATTTGACTGTCCAGTCATAATGTGGGCCATCAAGCAATCCTCAAGCTTGTGAAATTGTGTCTATAGTAGTGATGTAGATCAAGTCCATTGCCAGACACTGCTGACCCAGGAAGTAATGATCCTTAGATGACTCAGAAGACCCGGCTTAACCCAACCAATCAGTCAAGTGCCAAGGGGAATGTTAGCCTTGATGTCATGACTGAGGCATGACAAATATCATATTGGGAGATATTCTGCCAGAACTAATGACAAATATCATATTGGGTGATATTCTGCCACAACTAATGACAAATATCATATTGGGTGATATTCTGCTAGAATTCATGACAAATATCCTCTTCGGTAATGTTCTGCCAGAACTAATGCCAAATTGATCATTTCTTCTTGCTTATGCTGGGACCAGTGGGGGCAGGTTTTGTTTCTGAGTGGGGAGACAATCCACACACAGACCAAGTATAACGCCATGGTCAAGGACGTCTATTTTTGTCTGAAGAAGCCTACTCTGTTGGTATATGCCTTCTCTATCATTTGAGTTTTTATCTCACCCTTCAAAAAGAGGTACAACCGCCCATCCGATGAGTTCCTGAGCGTTTATTTCCAGAGGTCTACCATCAGGTTGATGCACAGTGCCAGCTGTTTTGTGGTCTGCCTTGGGTTTGTATACCACATTAAGTCCAATGAGCTGAATGATAAGGCAAGTGTTGTTGTCATAGCATGGATGCAGCTCCTGGGGATTATAACATAGAATGTATGCAACTCCTGGGGGTTATAATATAATAACATAGCATGGATGCAGCTCCTGGAGATGAAATGTTTTCACTGATCTTATTTTGAAGTAATTTACCTTGTGACCGTCCTCCCACACAGGGGCTGTTAATTGACTTGTTGGGGACAGCTTGGTTGTGATGAACTGCTCTTCCTTACCATGACCCGCCTCACTGGCTGTCTGATACTTGGCTTGTTTACCTGGAGCAAGCCTTGCAAAGCACTGTATATGCAGGCCATCTACAAGACAGGAAACATTGGATGCACAAGATGTCTACCAGATATACAAACATTGGATATACAAAAAATATTAAAAATAATGACTAATGTGGATTCCAATTTTGACCTTACTGGTCCACTTGGGACATTAAACAAATAAGAAGACGCATGGGGTGACCAGACCACCAAACATTCCGACCATAAAGGTCATCACCTGACATGATCTAAATAAATCACCTTAGGTGAAGACGCATGGGGTGACCAGACCACTAAACATTCCGACCATAAAGGTCATCACCTGACATGATCTAAATAAATCACCTTAGGTGAAGACGCATGGGGTGACCAGACCACTAAACATTCCGACCATAAAGGTCATCACCTGACATGATCTAAATAAATCACCTTAGGTGAAGACGCATGGGGTGACCAGACCACTAAACATTCCGACCATAAAGGTCATCACCTGACATGATCTAAATAAATCACCTTAGGTGACCGGAAAGTAAAAATAAGTCAATCAGATTAGTTGTCAATTAAAAGGAACTTGTCCAAGTTTTCTTGAGTACTCCTCAAACTAATCAAACTGTAACCATGGATGACTTGCCTAAGCCTGCAGAGCTAACTATGGACCACCAGTCATAACAACACTAATGCTCTGTATTAACTTGCCTCAGCCTGCAGAGCTAACTATGGACCACCGGTCATAACAACACTAATGCTCTATATCTAAACCAACCAAACTTCCAGGTGGTTCCTTCTTCACCAGCAATCATACCAACTAAAAGTCTGCCCCACCCTTGACCCGTGGCGTGTTGTTACTCTTGCCCCACCCTTAACCCGATGCATGTTGTTACTCTTGCCCCACCCTTAACCCGATGCATGTTGTTACTCTTGCCCCACCCTTAACCCGTGGCATGTTGTTACTCTTGCCCCACCCTTAACCCGTGGCATGTTGTTACTCTTGCCCCACCCTTAACCCGTGGCATGTTGTTACTCTTGCCCCACCCTTAACCCGATGCATGTTGTTACTCTTGCCCCACCCTTAACCCGTGGCATGTTGTTACTCTATCTGCATCACACATGTTGATATTTACCTGGTAGGCCCACAGCTGATTTTATGTGTACATTGAGTCCAACTTTGACTCTGTAACGAATGCATCGATGCAATGCAAGATTTGCTGCTGCTTTATTTACTCCTTGTTGTTTCTTGATATCCAATTTATCCACAATCCACTTGGTCAGCTGGATGTCAGAGCCATCTGAAATAATAACAAAAGTAAACACAATTTATACATTTTTTTTTTATCATTCCACTTGTTTCTACAAAGTCATCTTATTTTAAGCTTGGTTAGTAAGTCTGTACCGGTACAAATACACCTTGTGATACTACAAAGCCATCCTATTCTAGAACCGTATGAGTTTAAGTCGTATGATTGAGAAGACTGATGAAAGCATGTAGGCTAGTGTGATGTCACCTTTATAAGGTGAGTTCTCAAAGTGCTGCAGTTTTGTGATGACGTCTCTGACAGATCTCTTGTTGTCAGCAGCATAGCTGGCATACAGCCTCAGTTCAGATGCTGTTGGCTTGCTCTTCTCTGACTTGTAATACCCTGAGGAATACTTGGGAGCTGGCACTGGATGCTGAAATTTCAATACACACAAATAGGAAATCCATCAAAGCTGGATTAGTGTGTTGTGGAGAAGTGTGTTGTGGAGAAGTGTGTTGTAGGTTAATATTTTGTGGATCAGTGGGTTGGTGGGTGGTGAATATGTGTTGTTGATATTTGTGCAGTGGGTTTGTGTGTGGTGGATAACTATGATGTGGATACATGTGTGGTGGATATGTGAGGTGGATAATTGTGCAGTGGGTACGTGTGCGGTGGATAAGTATGTTGTGGATACATGTGTGGTGGATAATTGTGCTCTGGGTTTGTGCATGGTGGATAAGTATATTGTGCATGCATGTGTGGTGGCTATGTGTCTTGTGGATACAGGTGTGGTGGATATGTGTGATGGATAATTATATTGTGGGTTTGTGTGTGGTGGATAAGTATGTTAGTGAATTCATGTGTGGTGGATATGTATGGTGGATAACTGCTGTGGGTTTGTTTGTGGTGAGTGTGTTGTGGATAAGATTGTTGTGGGTTAGTGTGCAATTGATGTGTGTTGTGGATAAGAGTATTATGGATGTGTGTAATGTGGATGTTTTTTGTGGGTCAGTGTGTGGTGGATATGTGTGTTGTGGATTAATGGGTGGTATTTCAATGAGGTAGATTTGAGTGTGGAGGATTTGTTTATGGTCATAATTTCTTATTAATTGAGTAAAGAAATGTACATTTGATTGTGGCAAGAGACGAAGCAACAAAGTGCAGCCAGGAAGTACGGGGTTGCTGTCCAGGTCAGTGGCATTGATCTGATTGAGGCCATCTTTGGTGTTGGGCATCCCTGAGTAGAGACGCAGCTCATGACCTCCCACACACAAGTAGCCCTCCTGAACAAAAATAAAAGATGACCTTGTCAACATAGAGGAACACAGTGTCCGGAGAGTTCTGACCAGATATCCTGGTCATGTCTCTCCACTTCACACAATAGTAATCAGCAAGCTTACTCAAACCAGCTGGCCAGAGTCAGACAGAGGAACGTCATGGGTGTACCTACTAGCTCAATGATATTTTGTTGGGTGTACACACTAACTCAACGATAGTGTTGGGTGTACACCAATGTTCCTTCTAAGGTTTGTTGGTTCGTGTGCAAAATAAATTTGTGTGCAAATTTTTACAGCATCAATTATTTGTGTGCAAAATTTTACAGCCTACAGACACTAACACACACTTAAATGGGAATTAGCTGCGCTGTACTCAAAACTGCTGCGCGGTGTCTGTGAGATTGCTGCGTAGCCACATAGCCGCGCAGCTTAAAGGGAACATTGGTGTACACACTAACTCAATGATTTTGTTGGGTGTACACACTAACTCAATGATATTGTTGGGTGTACACACTAACTCAACAATATTGTTGGGTGTACACACTAACTCAACAATATTGTTGGGTGTACACACTAACTCAACAATATTGTTTTGGTGTACACACTAACTCAATGATTATGTTTGGTATACACACTATCTTATTGATTATCTTGGGTATACACACTAGCTTAATGATTATGTTGAGTTTACACTCAAGCTCAATGATTATGTTGGGTATACACAGTAGCTTAATGATTATGTTGGCTGTACATACTCCTTTTTTCTTGCCAGGGGTGAAAACTCTGACAAGACAGCTTCCAACGACTACAGTAGTATTTGTCTCAAGGTCATGCGTGTAGACTCTGAGAAAGAGCAGTAGTTCTGGGTCAGCAATCTGTTGTCCTTCATTAACCAGCATGTTGAAGTTAAATTTCGGAGATCTTGCCGAGCTGTCCAGCTCAGGAATAGCCAGTATATCTTGCAGATTTGTTATGTTGCCTGCTCGGAGAATTCGCCCAGTCACCTAGAAATATGGAACAGATTGAATAAGATATTGAACAGATTGTGTAAGATATTGAACAGATTGAGTAAGATATTGAACAGATTGAGTAAGATATTGAACAGATTGAGTAAGATATTGAACAGATTGAGTAGTATATTGAACAGATTGAGTAATATATTAAACAGATTGAGTAAGATATTTAACAGAACTGACATTGAAATAAAATATACTTGATAACATTACACACTATTAACAGAATCATAAGACAGTCATTCAGAACTGGATAAAAAGCTCTTTCAATAAATTCTGTTATTTATATAAAAAAATTATTGTTTTGTCTTAAATCAGGGTTCAACTGGCATGTGGGGCATATAGCCAATTACAGCTGGAATGTGCACCATATAGGCAATTTCAACTGGCATGTGGGGCATATAGGCAATTTCAACTGGCATGTGGGGCATATAGGCAATTTCAGCTGGAATGTGCGCCATATAGGCAATTTCAACTGGCATGTGGGGCATATAGGCAATTTCAACTGGCATGTGCGCCATATAGGCAATTTCAACTGGAATGTGCACCATATAGGCAATTTCAGCTGGAATGTGGGCCATGTAGGCTATTTCAACTGGCCCCCGTTGATCTCAGAAGTGGTAAAAAAACGATGTATTTCTTCTTGAAAGAGCCTGAAGTGTCTGATGTGTAGACTCTAGGATGACATAGAAACAGTCCCACTACTGACGACTCAGCATGGAGTCAAAATGATGAGCTTGCTGAAACTGTGTGTGTGATCTGTTGGTTGAACGTCTCAGAGAATCTGAATCCTTTGCTCTGGCTGTTGATGAGGCCACTGATAAAGCAGACGTTGCCATGGAGAGTCTTTCATTGGAGGTTTCCTGATGTTACTTCCACTGCATCACCAGACCTGAGCCGGGATGAGTTTTGTTGTGATGTCTGAGGTAATTACAAAAAATGAAGTTGATGGCAGAAAACTTGTCTTTCTAACAACTCATGATGCCCAGTCTATGACTGGAAGGAACAAAGATCTTCTGAAAACTGATGATGCCCAGTCTATGACTGGAAGGGACAAAGATCTTCTGACAACTGATGATGCTCTGTCTAAGACTGGAAGGGACAAAGATCTTCTGATAACTGATGATGCTCTGTCTAAGACTGGAAGGGACAAAGATCTTCTGACAACTGATGATGCTCTGTCTAAGACTGGAAGGGACAAAGATCTTCTGACATAGATCTTGCCAGTCTTCTTAAGGCAATTCAATAGAGAATAATATCTAATCACGGAATGTGCTGAAATGATGATACTCATTAAACATATAGATTCCATATGAATTTGTTCATCATTGCGGTACAGTTGCGTAAAAGGGTCATGTGTAGAACATGGGGATTTTCTTGTGCATTAAGGATGAAGGAGCGTTTTGGAGCGGTTTAGGCTAATTGATGAGTTGTGATGGAGTGTCTCTCAAGTGTGCACTTTAAGAAGCCTGGGGATGGCAGGCACAAGTATGGGGCAAGATGATCATGGAAAGCTGAAGAGTTCAGGACAAAGTAATAACAAGCTTGTCATAGAGCTTCAAAAGACTTTCCTTTCAGAAGAAACTTGCACTATTTGCCAGTCATATGGAATCAGATCAGCTGTTGCATTGTTCAATAGTTTGTAACTTTGTGACAAAAGAACAGCTGGATCAAGTTTGATCATTATGTTCATTACAAGATATCATCCAAGATACGTTTTCAAGTTAGATCATTAAGTTCATTACCAGATTTCATCTAAGGTAAGTTTTCAAATTAGATCATTAAGTTCATTACCAGATTTCATCTAAGGTAAGTTTTCAAGTTAGATCATTAAGTTCATTACCAGATTTCATCGAAGGTAAGTTTTCAAGTTAGATCATTAAGTTCATTACCAGATTTCATCGAAGGTAAGTTTTCAAATTAGATCATTAAGTTCATTACCAGATTTCATCTAAGGTAAGTTTTCAAATGAGATCATTAAGTTCATTACCAGATTTCATCTAAGGTAAGTTTTCAAGTTAGATCATTAAGTTCATTACCAGATTTCATCGAAGGTAAGTTTTCAAATTAGATCATTAAGTTCATTACCAGATTTCATCTAAGGTAAGTTTTCAAGTTAGATCATTAAGTTCATTACCAGATTTCATCTAAGGTAAGTTTTCAAGTTAGATCATTAAGTTCATTACCAGATTTCATCTAAGGTAAGTTTTCAAGTTAGATCATTAAGTTCATTACCAGATTTCATCTAAGGTGGGTTTTCAAGCCAATTTTGTAGGATTGTCAGGAATATGTATTTGTGTTGCAGATCACTTGATGGTCTTTCTGGTGCTGCTACAGCAACCCTTCCACCAGTTAGTCAAGCTTTTCTTCATCTTCATACAGTTGACATACAGGAAAATGAACTGAAGCTTCGTGACCGGGACATAGAAATCTTATGGCGCCAGTCAGTTGTAAAATGACAGTATTACCAAATACTATAACTCAATGCCAGCTGTTTGACTTTATAACCATCAAACTATTTGGATCATTTTGAATAGTCAAAGTCACTTTTATTTCTCACACTGGCAGTTTTTAGTAAACAAGAAAGACAAATAAGAATACTGCTTTTCTTTACATCAAGTTAGTCAAGTAGGTCAGTGTTGAATTTCAGTATTAAAATAAACTTAATGTACACTGTTATTTGCTAGAATTCTTTCTTCAACCATGAAGCCAAGTGGTGAAATAGTGGGACAGTCAGGTAGATAAACAGACTTAGATAATAGTGGCACTACTAGGTATGTACTCTCACCTTGATGATAGTGGCACTGTCAGGTAAGTGTCGCACTGAATCGATGTGAAGGACAAAGGGGTCTCTGTTTGTTGTTGGCTTAGGATCAGATTTTGCTGCACTCGGGTTGTAAGGGATCCATTCATCCAGGGGGTCCGTCTCAGGTTTGGGGGTTGGACGTTTGGCTGGGGAGGGCAACTGTTGGACTGGCTGGGATTCAGGTCTGTCAAGGTAAAAACATGCTTGTGAACAGATACAAGGGTACCAATTCTATCAAGAACAAACTTGCTACATCTGGTGACTAACGTCAAAACATTGGTATGTTAACTTTTGACCACATTAATTCTATCAACTACATCCTTGCTGACTCTAGAGTCTAATGGGGCAACTACACACTTGTTGACTCTAGTGTCTAATGGTGCAACTACATACTTGCTGACTCTAGTGTCTAATGGTGCAAATACATCCTTGCTGACTCTAGTGTCAAATGGTGCAACTACATCCTTGCTGACTCTAGTGTCTAATGGTGCAAATACATACTTGCTGACTCTAGTGTCTAATGGTGCAAATACATACTTGCTGACTCTAGTGTCAAATGGTGCAACTACATCCTTGCTGACTCTAGTGTCTAATGGTGCAAATACATACTTGCTGACTCTAGTGTCTAATGGTGCAAATACATACTTGCTGACTCTAGTGTCTAATAGTGCAAATACATACTTGCTGACTCTAGTGTCTAATGGTGCAAATACATACTTGCTGACTCTAGTGTCTAATGGTGCAACTGCTGGGATGACTTCAGCTTTCAAGGGCTTCACCTTGCGGTTGCTGGGTTCATTGTTGGGGTCAAAGACATATGCTGAGAAAGTGCAGTTGTATCCCAACAAGGTACCTGTGAATAGATGATCCCATTTATAACTCGACTACACATAATTAAGGACTGGTAAAGGCTATATGGTAAGAAAAACCTATCCAAAAATAGCTAACTTTACCTTCACAAGGACAGAGAAAAGTCTACTTACCCTGGACAGATAACTTTAACTACTCAATGACAGATAACTCCAACAACAGATAACTCTAACTATTCAAAGGTCAGAGAACAACTACTCAATGACAGATCAATTATTATAATCAAAATGACCAACTTAATAAAGAATACAACTCATCAAACTAACCAATCTTCAGAATCAGTTAACAGATATGTTATTAGAATGATAAACATATTATTTTAGGAAAAAATCTAATGGAGCCACATCTATTTTTTAATTCAAAAATATATATTTTTATGAAATGGAATTAAACAAAGTGGAGATTTACTAATGGATTATTTGATGAAAGGTAATCAAACCTGACCTTCAACTCTATCTTCTTCTGATGGTGTATGTGGTTGGGCAGCAATGATACTTTCTGGAATATCTCCAGGATGGAGGGCCACAGTGACGTCCCCTTCTATCAGGGAAAAGCCTTGGTTGTCACGGTGATTGACATGACGATACAAAGGGATGCGACTCCAGCCCAAAGTTATTGGTCCTTGAATAGAATTAATATAAATGATTGTAAAAACTCCAGGCTTCTGCACCATCTGGGTTTGTTTTGTGCTTCCCAACATTTATCACCTGGTGGTCAACTCTTAGTTCTCTGTCTACTGCCCAATTAGTTCTATGATAACACAAACTGAACCGAACAGTACTGCCGTTTATGTTTTATGACAACAACAATGGATCAAATATAAGAGGTAAATAAGAGAACCTGAGTTTCGTCCACTTGTTCGCTGCAAACGTTCTAATTTAATGATGACATATGGGTATGCTCCAAGTTCACGTTCGACATCATATGTGGACAGATCCAACATATCATAAATGTAGTGCTCTCCAGGAAATTCTAGCTCCAACACAAAAGAACCATAGCTATCTTTAGTTTTTGCAGTAACCACAGCCAGACTGTGAGACAGACGAGAGCGCAACTTGACACTGCCAAAGTAAACGCCAACATTCAGTCTAAGATCTTCTCCCTGGATGTTGGCGAGCCACGGTTCCTAAGAGTAGGACAGATCAGTTAAATCACTGTGAGCTAAACAAAGATAAGTCATGCTCTATACTGTTACAAACATTCATTAGCCAGTGAATGTTTCTCTAACATCTGCTCAGTGAATGTTACTCTAACATCTGGACAGTGAATGTTACTCTAACATCTGGCCAGTGAATGTAACTCTAACATCTAGCCAGTGAATGTTACTCTAACATCTAATCTAGCCAGTAAATGTTACTCTAACATCTGGCCAGTGAACGTTACTCTAACATCTGGCCAGTGAATGTTACTCTAGTGAATATTCCTCTTACATCTGGCAAGTGAATGTTACTCTAGTGAATGTTACTCTAGCATTTGGCAAGTGAATGTTACTTTTGTGAATGTTACTCCAACATCTGGCAAGTGAATTTTATTTTTGTGAATGTTACTTTTGTGAATGTTACTCTAACATCTGGCAAGTGAATTTTACTTTTGTGAATGTTACTTTTGTGAATGTTACTTTTGTGAATGTTACTCTAACATCTGGCAAGTGAATATTACTCTAGTGAATGTTACTCTAACATATGGCAAGTGAATGTTTCTTTTGTGAATGTTACTCTAACATCTGGCAAGTGAATGTTACTCTTGCGAAAGTTACTCTAACATCTGGTAAGTAAATTATGTTACTTTTGTGAATGTTACTCAAACATCTGGCAAGTGAGTGTTACTCTAGTGAATGCTACTTTTGTAAATGTTACTCTAACATCTGGCAAGTGAATTTTACTTTTGTGAATGTTACTTTTGTAAATGTTACTCTAACATCTGGCAAGTGAATGTTACTTTTGTGAATGTTACTTTTGTGAATGTTACTTTTGTGAATGTTACTTTTGTGAATGTTACTCTAACATCTGGCAAGTGAATGTTACTCTAGTGAATGTTACTCTAACATCTGGCAAGTGAATGTTTCTTTTGTGAATGTTACTTTTGTAAATATTACTCTAACATCTGGCAAGTGAATGTTACTTTTGTGAATGTTACTCTAACATCTGGCAAGTGAATGTTACTTTTGTGAATGTTACTCTAACATCTGGCAAGTGAATGTTACTCTAGTGAATGTAACTCTAACATCTGGCAAGTGAATGTTACTCTAGTGAATGTTACTCTAACATCTGGCAAGTGAATGTTACTCTAGTGAATGATACTCTAACATCTGGCAAGTGAATGTTACTCTAGTGAATGTTACTCTAACATCTGGCAAGTGAATGTTACTCTAGTGAATGTTACTCTAACATCTGGCAAGTGAATGTTACTCTAGTGAATGTAACTCTAACATCTGGCAAGTGAGTGTTACTCTAGTGAATGTTACTCTAACATCTACCCATTCAACTGAAACAAGTTCAAAGAGAGTGAACCATTAATCCAGTCAATTATTTCAATAGAAAATTTGAAGTCACCACTGAGGTGAACAAACCTTCTGAATAGAACTAGATGGAAATGTCAGGCAGGAGCGCATGTTTTTAATGCCACATGGTTTTAAGATGCCGAGTTCAGGTGAGTCTCTGTCAGAAAGCACGACACTGACATCAGATGATGCCGACCTGGAATCAATGGATGTCATCCGTGTTAAAGAATCTTATATGAAAATCTAGTGAGATATCTGTACAACTTAATGTACTTGTTTGTGTATATGAATCTTGGACATAAAGTAATAAATGTGAGCATCTGTTGTGTCATATCAAGCAGCTATCTAACACAATGCATGGGATGTAGTGCCACAGACTTCGATGTCATGGCAGCTACAGTCAGCTGACTACATCATGGCAGCTACTGTCAGCTGGCTATGTCATGGTAGCTACTGTCAGCTGGTTATGTCATGGCAGCTACTGTCAGCTGGTTATGTCATGGCAGCTACTGTCAGCTGGCTATGTCATGGCAGCTACTGTCAGCTGACTACATCATGGCAGCTACTGTCAGCTGGCTATGTCATGGCAGCTACTGTCAGCTGGTTATGACATTTCCACCTGGAACTATGGATATTTGAAGATCTTCTATTATCAAATTAAAATTAGCAACATTTTTCATTGTTATCATAACTTAAATGTGGTGAGGCCTCACAATGTTGATGCATTTCACATATTCACTTCTTGTGTTCAATGGTGAGGCCTCACAATCTTGATGCATTTCACATATTCACTTAAGTTCAATCATTACTTTGTATGATGAAAATCTTTTTTTTTTTAAATGTCAATGGTGATGATAATGATTACTCAAAGTAAGCAATAACCATTTAAATGTCAATGGTGATGATAATGATTACTCAAAGTAAGCAATAACCATTTAAATGTCAATGGTGATGATAATGATTACTCAAAGTAAGCAATAACCATTTAAATGTCAATGGTGATGTTGAGTTAAAGTAACTATTGACCAAATAAATGTGAATGGTGATGTAAATGTTGAATCACAGTAATCAATGACCACAAAAAAGCCATGGATGAAAGAGGTTCAATAATACATTTGTGGGTTTATACGTCTGTACAGACGTGTAGTGCTGTATGCTTACAAAGGTCTCTGTCTGTTGAATTGATCATTGATGTCTAGGAGAGGTTTGCCATTCTCTAGATGAATCCACGCCATTTGAAAGTCCACAGTGTACAGCTTGCAGGGCTCCATCAGGAAAACCTGTCACAATGTAAAGAGAATGCCTTTAGATTGGCCGCTTCAATGGCTCTTCACAAAAGCTGGGGCTTATGGTGGAAGTTTTTCTCATGACCGAGTATAATATTAAATGAGGACAATTTATTTAATACTACGTAGAATACAGCATCAGTGCTTTAGAACTGTCAAACAAATGCAGACCAACTCTGACCTCCTTCATCGTGATGTAGTCGTAAGCCTCCATGAACTTGTGCCGCAGCAACTCCATCAGACTTAGGCAAACATTGATGATGGCTGTTTCGGTCCAATTCTGCATGAACAACTGGTCCCAAATGTACATCACACCTGGAGTGTCCAAGACACTAACAAACCCCTGTCAGACATCACAGTACAAATTAGATCACACACTTAATAAACCCTGTCAGACATCAGAGTACAAATTAGATCACACACTTAATAAACCCTGCCAGACACCAGAGTACAAATTAGATCACACACTTAATAAACCCTGTCAGACATCAGAGTACAAATTAGATCACACACTTAGAAAATATCCCTACATTCACATATGAATACAAATATTACAAACTTAAAAGAAACTTTACCTGCTTTGAATGATGCCACTGACTTAACATCCACACCCCCCCCCCCAAATAACCGTTCATTGACTAGCTAGCTGAAAAACTTCCTCAATTACTAACTGCCATACTTTCCCATTAACTAACTGACTTAGTTCCCCATTGACAAACCAACTTACCTTCTAACAAGCTGACTTACTTTCCTCTTAACTAGCTAACTCACTACTCTATTGACAAATGATTTACTTCCTCATTGACTAGTTGACTTACGTTCCCGTTGACTAGTTGACTTATTTCCCCATTGACTAGTTGACTTACTTCCCTATTGACTAGTTGACTTATTTCACCATTGACTTGTTGCCTTATTTCCCTATTGACTAGTTGACTTATTTCCCCATTGAATAGTTGAGTTACTGCCCCATTGACTAGTTGACTGACTTCCCCATTGACTAGTTGAGTTACTTCCCCATTGACTAGTTGATGTACTTCCCTTTTAACTAGCTAATTCACTACTCTATTGATAAATGACTTACTGCCCCCATTGACTAGTTGACTTATTTCCCTATTGAATAGTTGACTTACTTCCCCATTGACTAGTTGAGTGACTTCCTCATTGACTTTTTTCCCCATTGACTAGTTGACTTACTTCCCCATTGACTAGTTGACTTACTTCCCATTGACTAGTTGACTTATTTCCCCATTGACTAGTTGACTTACTTCCCCATTGACTAGTTGACTTACTTCCCCATTGACTAGTTGACTTACTTCCCCATTGAATAGTTAACTTACTTCCCCATTGACTAGTTGACTTACTTCCCCATTGACTAGTTGACTCACTTCCTAACTGACTTCCTTCCTCATTGGCTATCTGACTTACATCCTCAATGACTATTTGACTTACTTCCTTGTTGTCTGGTTGACTAACTTCCTCATTGTCTAGTTGACAAACTTCCTCATTGTCTAGTTGACAAATTTCCTCATTGACAACTGACTTACAAAAAGATTTTATGATTCAATGAATTTCTGACTTACCTCTCCAATCCATCTCCTCAAAAATATTGTTGGATCTGCTAAGAATTGAGTTGATGAACTAGGAGCTCTGGGGGTGTTTGTTGTAGTCAGCTGTAAGAGGGCCTCAGCTTGCTCTCTCTCTTGGTGGAGAAGTTGGACCAGAAACTCCTGCATTAGAGTTAGCAACATTCTACTTAAGACTTATTATGGGCAATCATGTGGACAGTGCTATGTTAGGATAAATAAGGTAATAATGTTGACAGTATGTTATGTTAAGGTCAACAAGGCAATACTGTTGACAGTATGTTACCTTAGGGTAAATAAGGTAATAATGTTGACAGTATTGTTATGTTAGGGTAAATAAGGCAATACTGTTGACAGTATATGTTAGAATAAACATGGCAATTATGTTGACAGTATGTTATGTCAGGATAAACAATGCAATAATGTTGACAGTATGATATTTTGGGATAAACAAGGCAATAATGTTGACAGTATGTTATGTTAATAATCATATGTGTTATGTTGACAGTATGTTATGTTAATGAACATATGTGTTATGTTGACAGTATGCCATGTTAATAAACATATGTGTTAGCTCTTACCTTGGGATTAACCTGGGCATTGATAGGTGCAATCCTTCTCAGGTGGTTATGAAGTTGTGGGTCATCTTTCTCTAGTCTCATCATGACCTGCTCAGCCATTGCAAACACATGGGGCCATGTGGGGAAACAGTTGGAGTTCAGAAGGTCCAAATACATAGCCAGCTCCAAGATGTGCTCACCTGAAGGTCAAAGGTAATTTTAAAAAAATACCATCTTTAAATATATAGCAAGCTTTGACAAGTGCACACACCTAGTGGATGCTACATGCTAAAAATCCATTGCCAGACCTGTTTACCTTCAAACTCCTAAAGTCATACAATATCGTCTCAAACTCGTACAATACAGTATCTTAATAGCAAATAAATAATCAGTATACATAATGTATACAATAACTACTGGCATCACATGTCCAGTGGAATCGAGTTAAGCTGGTATAAAAAAATTGAAATGAAGGTTAAAAGCACATGACTGATGCTTATATTGCAAACTGCGGTCAATTTGTTTTGCTGACGTGCATCTGCTGTAGATATCAATTATATGGCATCCTTCCATCTTCTTAAGACGATGGAGTAGCTATGTAGTACTACACTTTGACAAGTGGCTCAACTGCATTTCTCTTTCAATTAGTATTTAGGTAAACATGCAGATCACATTATTGCAGTCTATCACTGTTAAAAATAAAGCTACTGGAGAAATTTAACATGGTTAAAACTCGACGTCAATTCAGCTTATAACTAAATTGATTAAAATAAGAATCAATTGACAATTTAGGGCGTCATTTAAAAAAAATAAGGATCAATATCCACTATGCCTATTTTCCATTCACATATTCAGTCTGATAACTATGACAAGCTGTAAATGGGTGAAAGGAAAGGGGGTATTAAAAATCGTACAGCTGTTTTGTGCATTCTAAAAAATAGGTTTCAAAGGCCCTCTCAGATCCTATACAATATATTGAAATCTAATATTGCTGCATGGAACAGTTAAGAATACATTCTCCAGTTTCTGTACTCTCCGTGGTCAATTGAAAGAAATAATTATGTCTTAAAATTGCATCATATAGCACCGAAGCAAACAAATGCGAGAAGGCCGTCTATATAGTATGCACGCAAAAAAGTCACATTTTCTAACCCCCTCCCTTTTTGGACACCCCCCTTGCTTTGTTACCATGAGCTAACAACCCCCAATAATTTTTACATTTATCTGATGTTACAGTAAACACATGTGACACAGGTTTTCACTACTGGCGATTCAGCGTGCCCAGTGATTCCAAGAAAATCTGCCACATCGCCCTGGGTTCTGGTTACCTCAAGTAGGGCCATGAGAATGGGGCAAAGAGCCACAGATGCCAGAATCAGGGGGCGGCTAAATCGCCCTTAGAAAGGACCTTCATAGCTAATTATAGAAAGGACCTTCATAGGTCATTAAACTATAAAATTGCATTGACTTTACAGAAACAAGCACAATAAGTTGTCCTTTTACTGGTCCGCCCGGGTGAGGGGAATATTTTGTCTCTATGGGTTGCTGCGGCTTCCTCACAGAGGCGTTGTGAAATATTAAACAATTTCATAATTTCATTTCCACTTTTAATCCAGTGTGAAAACTTTCGGCCATGGTGCAAACAGTAAATCACTTGAGTAAATAATGTTTGCAGTTACTAGATGGCGCTTAGTAACCTACATACATGTTATATTTATTTTTGCCAAACCCTTTATTTTATTTTGTTTATGTATTCGCTATTTCGAAGTGTACTTGTTAGAGCCAAGTGAAACCCTAAATTTGGCAAAGGCGCCAGGAAACGAAAATTTTAGAACCACTGGCATACCCCAACAAATTATATGTCACATGCACATTGAATATACAGGGGGACTAAATATTACTATAACACCTCTACTACTGAGTACTATCTGAAAAATATTCTGAAAATACATGGCAACATCAAGACCATAATTCCTACTAAACATCGGGTGACATTTTACAGCATTTGAGAATTAAATATGCTATTTTTGGCCTTTCAGAGGTTTGAGATAAATATTGTAGAATTATTTAGTAATGCAGATACTTTCTGCCAAGACACCCCCCCCCCTTCCCAACGTTACGAAATGTGGTGGTGTAATTTTATATGCTGAAATATTTAGACCACCCCCCCACGCAAAATCTTCAAAATTAACACCACTCCTTTTGCCTCGCAGGGCAAACATAATATACTTATAGATTGTAACCAGCCAATCGTATTTTCTTGAGCCATTCACTGCTGGGTGTAGAATGCAAATTAAAACTAACAAACAAAAATGTACTTTTTAATTACCAGTAGTTAATTTATTTATTTTTCCAGGGGGAGGGGGGGGGAGTATACAGGAATTTATATATTTTCAACCCGGTCTCTTAAAATTGTAAGAATGGCGGGTTTTGATGTAAAATCATTGTATGCCAAAATCATAAGAGTAAATAGGTGCTCCATTGCAAGCTTTGACAAGTGCACACACCTAGTGGATGTTACATTCTAAAATCCATTGCAAGCTTTGACAAGTGCACAAACCTATTTCACATTACATTCTTAAATCCATGATTTTATCATTTTGGTTTGTGAGAGGTGTAAATGTACTAGAAAATGTGTTTAATTTCTATGCACTGTCATAAGGTTAGAGGTCAAACAAGTGGACAGTGTTCAAGGAGAAAGATCTATATTTTGAATAATTCTTTGTAAATGACCGTCCCATACCTTTGTCATCTGACATGGCCTCCTTGCTCCTAAATGCCAGCTGGATAGGAAACAGCCAGTAGACAAGGTAGGGCTCATAGCTTCTGTCATACACATACAGGACATTCAGCGCACGTATTGTCTCTTTTATATGCTCCATTTGTTTGTACTGAATCATGCTGGTAGTTTTACTATATGTCTGCACAAAACAAAATCAAATCATAAAACAGATTATTGCATCTCTGTTAAATAACATATACAACTCAATGGGCTTTAATTTTATAGAAAGAAGAAAGTTGCCATTAAAATAACATATAAAGAAATCACAGAGTGTAGAAATATCAAAAATACACAATTTTGCTGTGGTAGTAGTCAATGTGAAATGCAACACATACACTACAGCACATGTGTTCAGTGACTTACCTCTACCACAGTATTTTGTATTAATCCATTGATTGGTGACTGAGTTGGTTTATTTATACGTAGGTCAGTCAGACCACGACTCACTGACACAGCAAATCTTTCACGGACAATTTTTTCAACATATCTGAAAAATACCAAAATGACCAAAAATGAAAGAAGCATATGTCTGTATGTGTTTAGACCATCAAAACTAACACACAAACCACCTAATCTTCCATAGATACACAAAACCTACCACAGATACCATTAAATCTATCATACATACCATCAAACCCAACCCACAAATCAGTCATATATACACTTAATGTGCCACATCCAGCCATATACAACCCAAAGCTCCCACACATACCATCAAACATACAAAACATACCACCTCACCTACCATAATTATCCAATCCTAACATACATACCACCAAAGTCCAAAGTTAACACACATATACCTAATCTACCACACATACCACCAAACATACCACACATACCTCACATATCATCAAACCTACAAAACATACCACCTCACCTAACTAATATATCCAATCCAACGATACTTACCATATATACCACCAGTTACCAAACATATACCAACCTACCACACATGCCACCAAACCTACTACACATGCCACCAAACCTACCACACATGCTACCAAACCTACTACACATGCCACCAAACCTACCACACATGCCACCAAACCTACTACACATGCCACCAAACCTACCACACATGCCACCAAACATACCACACATGCCACCAAACCTACCACACATGCCACCAAACCTACCATTTTTACACCACCAAACCTACCATTTTTACACCACCAAACCTACCATTTTTACACCACCAAACCTACCATTTTTACACCATCAAACCTACCACACATGCCACCAAACCTACCATTTTTACACCACCAAACCTTACAATTGTATACATCTACAATATATAAATAGTTTAATTATTAAACTTTTCACTTCATGGAGAATTTTATCATGCAAAACTACTTAGTACTCTAATGCTATCACAATTTTGCTGTGTGGACCAGTTGAGAATTCATTCTCTAGTTTTCTCTGTTTTTGCAACACTTTTCAGCCAAAAGAATAAAATTACGTCATACAGCACCCAAGCAAACAAACGTGAGGAGGGGGCCATCCAATATAGTACGTACCCAAAAAGTCAAATTAGTAGACTAATGCTATGACAATCTTAGTACTCTAATGCTATGACAATCTTAGTACTCTAATGCTATGACAATCTTAGTACTCTAATGCTATGACAATCTTAGTACTCTAATGCTATGACGATGTAGCCACACACCAAATACAGTTTGACCTTTCATACTTACACTTCTTTCATCTTTTTCCTCTCTGCTTTAAATAGAACATCTGCCCACAAGTAGGATCTCAAGGACCCAGGCAACTGACGTCCATGTAGACGGCCGGCAACCACTTCAAACTTTCGTGGGTCGCGTAAGAGAAGTGAGACAACTGCACTTCCTATTGTATCACTCTGAGGTCCCCAAAGAGGTAGAGGATCGGTCTTGACAGTAAAGACTGGAGCTAACCATTAAAAGTAGACACATTGTTTTAACAGGTTCTAATGCACAGAGGAATTTTACAGCAAAATAATTTTTTGTGTTAAAATCCCAATTATTAAACCGTTTTCAAACCAAAGTAATTTGACGTTTACAATGTATGGTAAAAGGTTGTGACTATCAATGACAGCTTCATACAGTTTTTGTCAACCAGGTAAAAGCATTTGACAGGGTGGACACATACAAAGTAAAAGCATTTGACAGGGTGGACACATACAGAGTAAAAGCATTTGACAGGGTAAACAGATATAAGCTCTGGGAGATTGGTAAACATACAGAGTAAAGGCATTTGACGGGTGGACAGATAAAACTCCTATGAGATGGTGGAAACATACAGAGTAAAGGCATTTGACTGGGTGGACAGATAAAACTCCTATGAGATGGTGGAAACATACAGAGTAAAGGCATTTGACGGGGTGGACAGATAAAACTCCTATGAGATGGTGGAAACATACAGAGTAAAGGCATTTGACGGGGTGGACAGATAAAACTCCTATGAGATGGTGGAAACATACAGAGTAAAGGCATTTGACGGGGTGGACAGATAAAACTCCTATGAGATGGTGGAAACATACAGAGTAAAGGCATTTGACGGGGTGGACAGATAAAACTCCTATGAGATGGTGGAAACATACAGAGTAAAAGGACAGCACCTTGAGAACATCAGGGCGATCTAAAGACGTTGCCACAGTGCTGTGAGTAGCCAAACATTCATACCCCATGTTACTAAACATTCACACCCCATGTTATTTCATTTTATGACCAGAAACCATAGGACACCATTGTTTTCTAAACTATAATAAACCAATGAGACGAGTCAACTGTTTGATCATAGGACATGTGCTATTCTCCTTTAAGTGCACATGATTGCCTTAACTACTGGTAAAAGACTGACCTTTGATCTGTCTTGCCACTGACTTTCCACCTACTGACTCAGAAGTGCCAGCTTGTTTAAGTCTGCTTGGGGCTGGGACTTTGTAGATGTCAGTAGCCTTTAGGCTGGGGGTGTTGCTTGTCTTGTTGGAAATAAATCAATGAAAAGTTGTTAAAACATCAAATGATAGGAAGGTTACATAGGTAGACGACCTACTTCATAATTCATGGGTATTCAATTTCATAACAGGGCTTGACGTGCAGGGGTGTTTCACGCAAACCTGCTACACTATGTTTCAAACTAAATCCTACACTGAATGTTTCAAACCAATATCCTGCAATAACGTTTAACACCAATATCCTACACTGAAATTTCAAACCAACATCCTACACTAAATGTTGAACACCAATATCTTACACTGAAATTTCAAACCAACATCCTACACTAAATGTTGAACACCAATATCTTACACTGGATTTTTTACACAAATATCCTACACTGAAATTTCAAACCAACATCCTACACTAAATGTTGAACACCAATATCTTACACTGGATTTTTTACACCAATATCCTACATTGAAATTTCAAACCAACATCCTACACTAAATGTTGAACACCAATATCTTACACTGAAATTTCAAACCAACATCCTACACTAAATGTTGAACACCAATATCTTACACTGAAATTTCAAACCAACATCCTACACTAAATGTTGAACACCAGTATCTTACACTGGATTTTTTACACCAATATCCTACCTTCAATTTTGTATCCAATTTGTACAGCTCCCTATCCAGCCCTGTTGTAAACACTGAAAATGTTTCACGCAAGAACTCAGCATAGCTCCCTGTCGGTGGTGGCTCCCTTCAGATCAATCAAAAGAAGACTTTCGTTAAAGTATACATTCCAGGCCATGAAGACGCAAACCAAATCATCAATTTTACAAACTATATTCCCCCATAAATATCATGTCTGACAGTGGTCGTGTAGAAAGAAATGTCAAAATGAAGTAACTAAAAAATGCAGCTGCAGGAGGGAGGATTAACTACATATTAGAAATGTAAATTTGACCTAAATAGCTTGGTTGAAACTGGTCATTCTTTCAGGTCCAGATTACCAACAATGAATAGCTTGGTTTAAATAGGGAATGTCTGGTCGTAACAAAGAATTCTATTCACCCTGGTCCAATGCCCGTAAGCAGATATCCATGCCCAGTTTCTTTAACAGCTTTGTACATTTGACTGTTGAGCCAATTCTGTGCATCTATGCGTAGTCGATTCTTATCATTTGCTGACATATGAGAAGGCTCCTGTACAGTAAAAAAAATATTGGAACATTTTCTGACATATTGAAGGCTCTTGTACTGAAGAGTTCTTGATCACAATGATCTAATTAAATAAAATATTTCTTTTACTTACCAGAATTTCAGGGTTGCGCTGAACATGAGAGAGATATTTCTCCACAAAGTGTCTTCCCAATACTTCCATCAACATTTCCTTCCTTTGAGGCTGGCTAAACTGTTTTTCTACTTTCTGGGCCAGGCTGTGGGAGATTTCTTCTTCCAGCTGTCAACAATATCAAAGACACTTTCAAACATTAGCTGGCTTGTCACAAAGTCCAATTTATTAATAAGCTCTCCAGTCTCAAGCAAGATACATTTTTAAAAAGCAGCTGGCTTGACAGACAATTTAATTGAAGGATCGCTTTAAGACTAAGTTTTAATTATTTGGTTTTGTGCAACTTTTTAGAGAAAATAAAGAGTAATCCCTCTGGCCAGGTCAGACAATAATTTATTTGAAATTTATTTATCAAAATTGAGATTTAGTTGACATGCATTTCTTATATGAGAAAGAATTAAGATTTTTTACCAAAAAATATTCCCTCGGAATAGGAGACAGATGAAGTTTTTATACAATAATTTATGAGACAATTAATGCCACCAAATCAACTGACCTTATGCCATGGTGCATTGGGCAAGAGTGTTTGCTGGTAGCATGAGTTGATCCACAGCTGGTTAAAAGGTCTTTGGTCAGTGGGCTGACCAGCTGCAGCAGCGATGTTGGCTTTGTTAGAAACAGTTGCTTTCTTCATCTTTCTAGCACAATTTAAATAACATCAACTCTAGCTACAGGATCCCACAAAAACGCTCAATATAAATCCACTAACAAGCAAAAAGTTTCTTGTAATTTTGATGGGCCCACACATAAGAAAATCACAAATAATTTGCGTCAAACAAAGAAAGTGCTCAAGAAGAATTTGAAAAATATAAAGAACATGAATGAATTCACTGCCAATGCTAACAGCTTAAGTTGCACATTACGACTTGAGCCCACAGACAATCTTGAAAGATGTAAACACTAAAGACAGCTTCTGATTATTGTAGAATCTATTTACATCATGTCCAGGAACACTTTATAACTAAGTTAAATGAGACAATCAAATATACTCCATGAAAACACAGTCACAATGAGGCATGGGTTACTTTGAGAATACCACAGTCACTTTCAGTATAACACAGGAACCTTGATGTTATTAGTCCATGTAAACACAGTCATGATGAGGGTAACATAGTCACTATGAGGCAGTCACAGTGTTGAAAACACACTCGATATGATGATGGTAATTTACAGCAATGAAGTTGATGAATATCACAGATAGGCTTGTTGTAATGGGAAGCTGAAGTTATCCCATCAAGTCCACAGTTCAGCCAGTAATCACTTGTAAATCTGGAGGTCTGTCTCCATAGCAATACTTTACACTGGCATCACGGTACGAGTTCTCATGCTGCACGCTCTACCAACATAAAATGATGGGAGAAAAAAGTTAAAAGATGAGATCAAAACACAAAAATAAATCTATGTTCTATCAACCTACCCGCCTCATCAGACCATTAGAAAAAGGGGGGAAAAAATCCTTTTTTAAAAAATGACTGTAAATTGACATGAACAATTGATAGATTCTCAAAAGTTTGTGTTTGAACGCATTCTTTTTTTTTTTTACTATATAATATAGTATAGTGCGTTCAAAAAGAAATTTGACGAAAATTTTAATGTGTGAACTGAAAAAAAGATTCAACCAAATTTCTGTTCAATCAAATTTCTGTCTATCAATTTTCCGTTGACGAAATTTCTTTCGATCAAATTTCCGGTAACCAGTCAAAACAGATGAAGTTACTAAAGATCCCGCACTTGTAAAGTTTAATTTGACTGACTTAAGAAATCTACTGACCAATCAAAAAATTTATTTCTTGCAGTGTTAAGGGTCAGTAAGAAATGTGGACTGCGCATGTCAGTCAAATGAAAACATGATATTTTTTCCCCGCTTTATTTTTTGTTCCATCTAAGTACGGAAAATAATTTTTCTCAAACTTTCAAAGACTGTGACGTTTTTGCCAATTTTCCCAAACTTTCTGGGACCTGGAAATTTCTTTGTATTTTCTCAAAACCTTTAAAGACTGTGAACCCTGTAATACTTGTGCAGCTGTGCATGTGTGTGAAACCACACCTTGCATCTACAGCTCTGGGGGAAGAGTTGTCCATTTAAAAATCTTTTAATTGAAATGAAATTGTGGGACGGAAATAGTTGAGCAGATCTGAACCACAAAACACTCTTTAAAAATTACAGAATGCTAGACGTTTATGAGTTATTGCAACTGAGACACACAATCAAACATTAAGATTTTTAGTATAGATATTCTAAGTGGAATGAGGTGTATGAGAAATGTATTATAGATCTAGAAACAGAAAGAACTTACCTGGGAGGATGTTCTACACTTAGCCAAACACAAGTCAAACAAATTCTCTACTTCCCTGATGAACAAATTGTGTGGAGCCTCTTGGTTTTCTTTGAGTATCTTGCTCACTAAGTTTTGCTGAGATAAAGAAACCCAAGCTCATTATAGGAGAGCAGTTGATATAGATATTATTGGTGAAATTTTCCAAACTATATTAAATACCGATTTAATTTACTGAAAGAACATGAATAGATTATGGCAATCTAGACAGGACATTTTTAGGATTTTGGGTGAAAGAGTTCATTGACATGCTTTACATAATTAATTCACAGAGAGAATCACATCGCAAAAATTGACAGAATCTTACATTTTTTGGCTGGAGACAGCAGGATACACAATGTTCGTAGACACTACAACAGCCGTTGGACAAACAAGTATCGCAGGAGAAGTGCTTGGTGGATGATTGTTTGGGATTGCAGCAATTGTTGATACCTACATGTTCTCGCTTGCAGACATAACCTTCCATTAACAAAGACAAGGGGAATGAGAAAAAGTGCTCTAGAAATGAAATTGATTTATACATTTCTTTTTAATTGGAAGCTATCAATTATTTATGCATTCTTATATAATTCATTGGAATACTTTGGTATTAACCCAAAGTATTTAAAAGAGCCAAGTTTTTCCAAGGTTTTGCTAATGGTGCACATTTAAAAACTCTATTTATTAACTGACATTTTTCGCCAGGTTGCAACCTGTTACATAAAAAAGTTACAGGTTCTGCACCCTGGCACATGTGAACCATTGCATACACAGGTGCTTTCCAAACTGTGTATCGGGACACAGGAGTGTATCCCCTGCAGGGTGTAGGAAATATGCTGTAAGACATTCAGGCATTTTTTAGACATTAAAGTAGTAGATCAGACATATGGATCACATGATGATACTGTATTATGAGTTGCCAGTCAAAATTTTTTTCCAAATTCATTTAGACGTCTAGTTGTAAAAAGGACATTGTTCTGCACAATTTAAAAATTGCTTTCCCTTTTTTTCTGTAGTCTTTTCTCTTCTGTGGTTTGGAAATATCTTAAATTTTTATTTGGCATCATACATCTTTTCCCACGGCTTCTCTAGGAGTGCAATTCATAATTATTCTGATATATTTCTTTTGCAAAGAGTTTGATCTTTAAATATTCAAAGTTTTTAATTAATTTACTTAGTAAAAAATGTCCATGTTTTTGTAGGATTAAAATTGTATAATTTGATTCTGTAGAATGGATAAGTTCCAATAAAGAAAAAGCTGGTGAAGATGACGTGTTTATCTGTTAGAGAAAACAATTCTCGTCCCAGTGTTTTGTTTGTGGAGATAAACCTCCAAATAAAAGTATGGCATCTAAAAAAGTAAGCCATCGTTTTAACTCCAAACACAGTCATTTGCTACAAAAAATTCATAGAATACTTCACCGAGCTTTTAAAATCAATTAAATAACAGCTTGCAAAATTTAGCAAAAGAATGAAGGCTTCTTAGAAAGCTCAATGGGCAAGTTACTTTGTTGGTCAAAATATTTCTAAAAAGAAGGATCCACACACTCTTGACGAAAAGCCCTTGAAGGATCTTACTGTGTTATTAGTCGAACAATATTTTGACCAGAATTTGAGATAAGAATCATTAAAATCTCTTTTGCAGATATCACAATTGGAATACATAGGCTATTCAAAACATGTCTGACAACATGCAATGAAGGATATTTATCAAGATAATAAAAAGTTATTTGTATCGTAATAAGTGAAATCCACAGATGTCATTGACTAAGAGCTATTAACTGATTTGTTTAGGATTTATTCATTAGGACAGAATCTGGGTTCTTACACTCTCACACATATTTTCCTCTTAGAATTTATAAATAACAATCACATAATTCTTGTAAATGTATGTATATACATATATATATATATATATATATTTAAAACATGCATTAAAAAAATATATAAATGGCAGGTTTTCGTGTGGTGTCATCATAAATTTCATTATTACACTTTATGTTTGTGTCTGTATGTCTTAATATGGGTTAGTTTATTTTAGAAAAACTGAATTAAAATAAATACAGCAAGTACTGTGTTCAGGTTGAAGTAATAAGGAAGGATGCATATATCTTAAAACTGAATTACTTTGTTACGAAATGATGAAAAGTTTTGAAAGCACTGGCTTAGAGGCTGTTGATACAATAATCAAAAAAACATATTTAGGTTTCAGACTTTAAATATCCCAATGAGGTTGGTGCCAGATTCAGGCTTTGTTGCTGGAGGTAGTAGTTTGTTTTTTTTTCCATTTGGCCCTGCATCCTTAAGTTAATTGCATTATTTACTTTCCTAGCACTCTACAAAAGATTCATGCAATCAACCAAATTTAATAATTTAATATTTACCTTTGTGGTCCACAATGAGCCAGCGACCTTGCCTAGAGTTTCTACACTTAATCACATCGGTATCGTTGGAATCTTCAGTTGGCTGCCATTGAAAAGGCTGCCTCAGGGTTCTCTTGGACTCATACTCAGTGAGAATATAATCAGAGGACTGAAACCAAATAGGGAATAGTGAAAATGTAATCAGAGGACAGAAACCATAGAGGGAATAGTGAAAATGTAATCAGAGGACTGAACGATCCCCTTTCTACAACACCTTACCTAAAAGAAACAAATAATGGTTTCCCACTTTGGGAAGCACTAATCTCTACTTAAATAGTCTTAATGTTTTTGTTGATGTATAGAGCTTGGCAACAAATTTTTCAAGTTTCATTTAGAGATTTCACTATTAAGAATCAGTCTACCATAATTTTTTAGATTAGGTCTGCTAATGATTCTCAACAGGCATCACCAACAAAGTCAAAATCCATAAGAGGATTATAATAATTACTACACAAATTACAGTTTCAGTTTATAATTATAATGACAATGTAAACCACAAAACCAATTTTTTTTACATTCCTATCAATTTTCATTTTTTAAACCAGGGCTTTATATCTACCTTGCTGGTTGCTGTCCACTATGTTTGACTGCCGACCGATAGAGATAGAGTATTGCTTTTGTACTTTGATAATTTTATTTAAATGTGATAATTTAATTGTAGGAGAGTCTTAGTAGACTTACTGTAGACTAACAATAGTGAAAATAGGCCCTACTTATATGATTAGGCCTGAATAGGCCAATATTTGATCCATTCTTATGGAACCTTAAGGAGGAATCTTCTCTCTTTTTGTGTGTTTTCAAACTACATGATTGATGACAACATGAGGAGAGGGGACAACCACAGATTGTCACCACTTCTTGTAACATATCATCATGTTTAGGCAACAAAATTGTGCCCAATGCCAGTTTGGCATGAAATCTCAGTAAAGTTGAAACATAATTGACCTACATTTTATTATTTAGCCTACTAGTTTGTAATTTGTTTTATTTAAGGCCTGTTAGTAGTATTTAGAGCTCAGCAAAATACAGTAAAATAAAGCCTGTCTTGACAGTAGGTCAACTGTGAATTTTCAAATAGTAAGTCTAATATTAAATATGCAGTAATTGATTAAGCAGAATGAGTTATATAAGTACGAGTATAGTACAGCATAGGCCTTGGCTTATTTTTAAACTACACATCGTCATTTTTAGCCTCCACAGCTTGTCTCCTAGTGATGGCCTTGAAAAATCAACATCATTGTGTAGCTGTGTTGCCCGCCCCTGTCCTGCCTGGCGAAAAAGTTGTTTACATGCGAAAGCATTCTAATTTTTTCTCAAGAATGTCAATAGGTGCTGCAATTTATAGATTTTCTGTAGTAGTACTAGCATGTTCAGATTTAATTAATATATGAAGCCTGCTGAGTTTCTTAGCAGATAGACTTTCGGAGGCTTAGACTTACTAAGACTTACTGAGAGATGGACATATAAGACATTTTTTTTTATTTTTGTGTGCAGAATTAATATTTCTTTCTCCAGGATTGTATATTATTATTTTCCCACTTGGTGTAAGTTGATACACTTTTTGCTTCTGCACTCACATTTGTATTGCCATAAAAATTTATTTATATAACTAAAATTTTTTTTAGTATCACTAGCTTTGTTATCGTTTTTATTTGCACTTTGTTAGATCAGTCTTTTGTTACATATTGTTTCTTCTATGAGCCAAATATTAACACATAATTAATCTTTATAACCATAATGTAACAGAAACAAAAAATATATAAAATTTAACTGCCATAATGATTAACTATGCTATTTATGAATTAGAAAAAGGCATGTGTCTTAATTATTTATGTGAATTTGTGATCCCACTGATGACCAAAAGCATCCTTTTAGACATATTAACAGACATAGCAGACGCCTTGATGAATGCCTTAATAAGGTTAATATTAATATCTACCAGCTAAGTCTCGTCACAATATTTTAACTGTAAGAAGTGTGAGAAGGCCCAAGTCAAGTTTTAAGATATTAAATATATGGGTTAGACGCGCCCTAAGCATATTACACCATGGGTAAAGTGCAAAGCATCCTAAGCATAACTTGCTATGGCTACTTTGCCAGTGCTTCCTTCCACACATATTCGGGATGAAGCATTGAATGTAGCCTTATCAGTTTCGACAAAAATAAATATTTATTAATTTTAAATATTATATATTTTATAGAACAAAATTAATCAAACATCGACCTTCTTTAGCAGTTTTTGAGCTACGAATTTGAAAATGTGCATTTTATTCAGTGAAATAAATAATTGTTTCATCATTACACATTACAATAATTAACAGAGTGCAGAGGTTGAGTGAATATCCTACTAATTCAATGATATTTGGTAAAAAATATCATCCAATGAACTTCCGTTATTCACTCAGTTTCCATTGAAATTGACAATATTATTATTAGGTGGAGATGGATAATTATGATTTTACAGCCAATAAACAAAAATTAGTGTCAAGGGCGAAATTGAGATAAATAAAGAGCATAGCGACTTTATTGTGGCAATCACTCAGATAATTAGTATGCAAGAACACCAAAGAAAAAGAGAGAGGACAACACCATGAAGTCTCAGAGGTTATTTTTAAAAATAATACAATACTGGTACTGCGCAACAGCAGACATTTATGAATATTTTGATAGCTATAGTTTGTAATCCGATGACAACAATTAAGATATGTTCATATCAAAATGGGGTGGAAAAGGAAGGGTCGATTGTATAGTGCATGCATATTGCCACAATAACAAATTGAGTCCTGCAAAGCCGCAATTAATAATATAGGCATGCATATATTTTTTATGAGGGCTCATCTTGCCCCACCTAGTCACTTCCTATAAATTAAAACTAATGTCAATGTACAAATAAGTTTTACAACTATTCAACAATTAATTTATTAATAATAACAAAAAAAAGTCGCTTTTCATTAGACTAAGTTAAGTCTAATAGTAATATTAGTGATTATTAGTGATAACAATAACAATACATAGTAATACTTGCAATATATATATTTTTTGTATATAGTTAAATTTAAACATAGGCCATGATAGTACATGATAATGATAGGCATAGGCCACAGAATTATATTATATATTGAAACTGTAGCAACACAAAGTTTAGGACTAAATTATCTTATTAACATCCTCTCCTTAAAGTTAAAGTCAATCACAGTTAAGGCTGTTAACATTAATATTATTAAAGATTATAACATTAAACTTCTAAATCAGATGTGTAGAGAGTATGGAATCAATCATAGTATTCATAGAATGGGATAAAAACAACTAAGTAAGTAAGGCAAAGCATGAGTAAGAAGTGTCAGACAAGAGAGAGTAGTGAGTAATGTAACTTATTGTAAGATTGTAAGAGTAAGAGCAGAGCTGAGAGTATGACCGACACTCCAGAAGTCTAAAGTAAATAAGCCTTTGAAACGTTTTAAAACACATTATTATGGACAATTTACCTTTGATAATGTTGCCGACAAAAAATATAAAAGAGAACAAATGAAAATCACTGCTAAAACCCAACGTTTCCTTAATACGCGAGGGTACAGCATTGGTATCCTAGTCTACCTCCGCCATGTAAATAAATATAAGGATGACCTGTACAGATTTTATCAAATATAAATGTTAATTTTCCACTTTTTTGTTACAAAATTATAAGTGTTTTTTGAGTATGCTACTCCTATTTTCGAAAAAACGAATACATAACTTTAGGAGATTAAAAAAAAAAATTGGAAGAACTACTAAAAATAAGTCTTAATAAGTTCCGATGGTTTTAGCAGTTAAATTATTATGCACGGAAAAGGGACATCTGGCAGTTCTTTAAAGTAATTTCTTAAATTTTTACTCCTATTTACGTAAAAATATTAGGTTACTTTAAAAAAAAAAAAAGAAAAAAAAAACTTGAAGGACAACTAAAGATATTACTTCAGAAGTGTCGGAGTTTATTTTTAGTAGTTAAAAAATTTTTACTACTATTTACGTAAAAATATTAGGTTACTTTAAAAAAAAAAAAAGAAAAAAAAAACTTGAAGGACAACTAAAGATATTACTTCAGAAGTGTCGGAGTTTATTTTTAGTAGTTAAATTATTATGATTATGCACAGGGCAAATTGACATCTGGAAATTCTTAAACTAAAATTAATTTTTGTAGATCTCAGACATATTTATTATAATATATCATAAATAATCGTTTGTGAGCTGGTGTATGCGGCTCATGCGTTGGCGTATTACTTTTTTAACTTAAAAAATATCTATACAATAAAATTAAAAACTTTAGAAGTAGTGCGGATATTAATTTTTTTCAATGAATTTGACGTTTCTGCTCCAAGTCCTAATGCCTAATCAGCACGCTCGGCGGCTCGCTCAAACACAACAGAAGAATTACATTATTACTTCTGTACTAGGCCTATATATACAATATATATAAATAAAACTGGAAATAAAGCAAACTATTGGAGTAGAAGCGTGAGTTAGCGCAAATACCAGAGACAATAGTGTTTAAATGTTCGTTATTTCCAGGTTTCATTGTAGCCTTCATCTTTATTTTGCCATTGTTGCATTCCGTCAAGGTACACATAGGTGTATCTAAATTACCCACCCATATGATAGGCCATATGAACGGATTTCATACTGCTGCGGCAGAATTGAGAATCTCCAAATGAAATGGTAGAATCAAATGTGTATCAGCCGGTATTGTGCGCAATTTAATCTTGGTTGTTTATTTGCGTTTCACACTTCCGCGACATGTTTAGTTAATTATTAATGCTACTCAAAGTGATGCCACAAAAGTTTACAATTGTAAGAAGTTCGAATATTCAAAATAATAAATATATATTAACAAATTAGCCACCGGTCCTTGCTGGATTATATTTGCGGTCCGTTACGCTCAAAAGTTTGAGACACACTAATCTAGACCAGGGGTTTCCAAACCTTTTTCACAGCGGGGCGGATAAAAGAAAAGATGACGACCCCGGGCCGGAAAATCATTCTGTACAATACTTGCAAGCCAGAACGAAAGCTCTTGGGAAAAAAAGGCGAAAAACTAAGTTTAGTGTTCCTTGTTAATCATGGGTGAGAGGCGTGCAATGTACAAAAAAAATAAAAATAAATAATAATAATAAATAAATAAAGACAACCAACATATTTATTTGATAAAAAAGTTATCAAATAATATTAAGGTGACTTTAGAAAAATTTAGCTACATCAGACCTAGTGTGCACAATATTCGAATATCACCAACTAAGCAGCAAAAAAAGGGTAGTGAGATTAATGAAAATGACGTTTGGCTTTCAAGATTTCATAAATGTTTGGTTTCGAATTGCTGCAGTTTATCAAGAAAATTGTTTTCAAATGTTTATCACTCGCTTTCGTTCGATGTTTTGACTTCAAATACTTCATTTTTTAAAATGTTTGCTCACAGACATAAGTTGTTCCAAACACTGATGCCATACCAGCGGCAAAGTTCTTAAGTTTCAGAAACTCAACATCAGGTTAGCAGCGTGGAATCCAACAAGTTTTCCTTCTCTGTGGGTAAAAAATACGTTTTATCGAGCAAATTCAAGTACCGTTGGCGGGCCGGATAAAATGGCGTCGCGAGCCGGATCCGGCCCGCGGGCCGTAGTTTGGAGACCCCCCTGATCTAGACGACCCGCAGTGACCTACTTTGAACGGTAGCGATGTCCTGCGGCGCCCAACTGATATATAAGCCGGCATTTGTGGGAGGCACCAAGGTGGCTAATGATGACAAGCACCCGTAATATTTGGCGGCCTAGATTAACAAGGACTACATCAGAGAATAGGTCTCCACCACTCTACTCACACCCGTTCATGTAACCAAACACAGGTCACGTAGACAAGAACAAACAAAATAAGAGAGCATGCAGACACTGACAAACAAGGTCAAGAGTTAATATGTTGTTTTAATGTATGATATTATAAGTATTATATAAATAAGGGTCGTCCACAAAGTATGTCATGCTATTTTTTGAAAAATGCCCCCCCCCCCTAAAAAAAAAAAAAAAAAAAAAAAAAAATCACAATTTGTCACAAAGCTCGGATCCCACCACAACTCCATTTTTCTCTACTAAAGTACGTCACACTTCAAACTAATTTTCTGACAATTACAAACTAATTATTATTACAATTTTTCCAAACACACTTAACTAATAAACTTTTACATTTATAAAAATGTTTACTTTAAATAACTATCACATTAATAAAATGACCTATTTATTTTTAGTAGACTAAACATTAAAAACAAATACATTCATCTCAACAACAAAAAATATCATTGTCATATTGAGGTTATACATGTATGATTTTTGTTTAATGTGTAAGGTCACAAGTTATGTTCCCCCCCCCCCGGTCACAAAATATCATAATTTCTTAGACCCTACACTTCAGAACGTAGCGTACTTTATGGACGGCCTCTGTGAGACCATATGTAATGTTTTTACTTTTACAAGTACAGTACTTTTTAGTTTATTCTTTTTATTTTATTATTTAAATTACTTTTTGTTTAAAATTATTTTTTTTTAATTTATTTTTTTTTAAAAACTTTTGTCCTGGTTATTGGTGAACTGTAACCAGTGCAGCTAAATACTACAAAAAAGTACTTTAAAAATAACTGAAATTTGAGTATATCTGATATCCAGGTTTAAATAAATTAAATAACTAAAAAACTAATATTATAATTCATCCAATTTGGTAAAAGAACGCTTCAGAGACAAACTTAGAAAAGTTCTCCGCGTAACCACAAATAATTTGTTATTTTTGACACCCATAATTTGAAACCATTTTAAATGTCCTAGTTTTCTTAGTTTATTATTATTATTAATATTTTGTATGTCCTGTTTTTTAATTTGGAGTGGCTATAGGTACCCGGGTAACTATAGTATCAATTAGGTATTCGGACCCAAATGGTCACGTGAGGGCTTTATAATTAGTCGGTTGGTCAAGTGACGGTTATGACGGATACTGGATACTTCCTGTTGTTTTGCCATCTTAGAGCCATTGTTATCAATCGAGAAATGTGACATGTATTGAAGACTTTCTTAATGTATGTAGCATTGAAGAAACACGAAGAACAATGTGACGTACAGCTAAAAGCAAGTAAGAATACGTTTATGTTTATAATTTTATTGTATTTTTTAATTCTATTTTAAATATAGTACTATAATCATCAACATGACATCATTCAAGATCAAAGTTTTTTTGTTTTTTTGGCGGCAAATCGGCTGCTGTCTTATCTGTAATTGTAATGAAAAGTTTGGCTGCGGCTATGCGGACCCGGTATCAGAAGTGGATACTTCAATTTTAGTTCACCGCAAAAATTATTATTATTCACACTTCCCATAAAACAAATGTTCTTTTGAATAAAAAACAATTCGGAGAGATCAGCCCGCGGCCGCCATCTTGGTTATCGTGACCCACGAACTAAGGTAATCTACCACTTGAGCGTCGGCCAAGAAAAAATCCAGCTGTTCCGGTTGGAAGGGCTATTTAAACAACTATTCTTTTATTATTTTTAATGACATTGACATTGGTTGTACATATTCATTCCCATAATTAATAATAGACAATTTTTTTTAACATAGAAAAACTATAACAATTTTTTTGGAATAGAAGATAATGTGTGAAAATGGAATTATGCATAGTTCTCCCCCAAGTTGACAATGAAGTTTTAAAAAATACAATTTCCACAAAAACGGTTGTGGTACATGAATCCACATGAAGTAAATATGAAGGGGAAAGATCACCGGCGCTTCTTGTGCCAAACTGTCTTTTTAGTTTACGCTTTCTGAGCATTCACGTTTTCCACATTCTGTGTGTGGACATCCGCGTTATCTGGATCAAAAAAAATAATTGTCTCTTTTTATTCCTGGCATATCGGTAGCTTGGCAGTAATAATTTAAATGTATTAGTATTGTGCTATATAACTTTATAGCCTCTATACGGAAGCAAAAATATTAACAGACTCCAATGTAAGAATTAGGGGTGTGCCGGATCCGTTTTTTCCAACCGGATCCGGATTTTCTTATGCGAAATCCGACGGATCCTGATTGCGGAATAATCCGGATTCCGGTTTCTCCCGGATTCCGGATTTTGGTACTTTGCAGATACCGGTAAATCTGAGGGGTTGGATGCCTTCTGAACAGTTGGCCTAAATGGCTAAATGACATTGGCTGATTGGAAGTTGGAAGTGAAGAACTTTGAAATAAATTAGAAAATAGAAATTATTCAGAAATCACTGAAATCAGAATAAAACGCAGATTGATAATAAGTTATTATCCATATGTAACTAAACTCGCTGTTAAGTTCTAACTCGCTGCAAGGTCAAAGGAAAACAACTTTACTATTAGTCTATTACTTTCATTACTTTGGCACTTGGCAGTGTAATTTTTAACTATTGTAGTTCACTAATTGTTTTGAATCTGAGGAGAAAGTCAGACTCATCATCTGAGTTCATCTCGTCTTATCATTGGCTCATTGGATGATGGATGCTTATTGTTATTGTTCAAATGTTCATAGTTTATGATGTGTATTGAAATGGATAATTAATTGGAAAAAACAAATAAGATTGAATTGAGATTTGAGAACAATAATTCTGTACTTTACAAGTTTGAAAATTGATATACAAATTTTAATGAATTCAATCTGGAGACCTCTTACGTGCCCTTTCAAGTTCGCTTTGCGCCATCTCCTTTCCATACTCAATAAACACAGCTTATTATTTCTGTTACAACGTCATTGGTGATTGCGGTTAAGATGTCACGAATAATAATTACTCATCCCCGCACTATCATTATGGGATTGGGCCGATTGGCCACTATTAGCGGTGCTGACTCTAGCCTCTGATATGTTCGGAATATTAAACATTAAACAAGCTCAACGCTCGAAACAATAGATTAATGTATCGTGATCGTGTGGAATTCGGGAAAGAGAATTACTTTTATTTCAGATTATGATCTGGTGAGTCACAAAATCTGGCAAATTCCGAAATCGGTATATTCCGGTTGTTCCGGATACATGTAAATCCGGCGGAACCGGATTCCGGCACACCCCTAGTAAGAATAGTTTTTTAAATAGCCCTTCCAACCGGTACAACTGGATTTTTTCTTTGTCGACGCTCAAGTGGTAGATTACCCGAACTTATGTCCTAAATGTATCCCTAAACCTAACCTGAACCCTAAATGTATCCCTAAATCTAACATGAACCCTAAAATGTATCCCTAAACCTGATCAATCTGAATTAGCTTAAAAAACTTTTAATTTAAAAATTATTATACATTATTTCACATTTCCATTAAAACTTAAAACACTTCACACTTCCAATAAAACAAATGTTATTTTGAATAAAAACATACATACTTCTTTAAAGGTCCTCCGCTACTGTAGTGGCCAAAATTGAACAATTTCGTCTAGAATGGCGTTGAAGACATAAAATCCATTTACTTTAACACGTTGACGCCACATAAACTCACACATATACAAATCGAGCATATGTCTGTGTGTGCCGTTGTGGCGCTTGTTTCTCGCTTTTGAAGATTTCCACAAACGTTAGATGCTTTGGGTATTGGCTATTGGCACCTGAGTTTGGATCCAAAAACTTAACAGAATGAATGACCGCTTGATGAGTCAATCCCGGAGTGGTGCCAATTGCATTATAAATATATGCTCTCCATTGATATGACATGACTGTTGTGCCCAGCAGGGTGTGTGCTGTGATTATCGGCATAAGTGTAATGCTGATCTATCTCGTACACAAAACATGAAACACTCACTAATTTCCTGACAAATGCCTCCAAAGACCCATTGTTGTGGCAAAACTCGCCCGACATGATATTTTCTGCATGTAAACAGACTCGTTGATTTCGACTGAGAATAAACATGACTTACCGGTGTAAATTATGTGAATTTTTTGATGGATGAAGCATGAATTGATCCTAACACATGTGTTTTGAGAAATAAGGCCCATGGAGGCCCTTTAGACACCCCTGCACTGGCACAGAGTTCTACTCCTTTTCCTGCTCTCGGGGTACTTTTCGGTTGCTTCAGACAGAGCGGTCCTTTTCACCATTATGCATCCAATTATGGTTTATTTGAGCTGGGTGTTACTGAGAAAGTTGTCTGCATACTTATTAGTTATTATTATTATTATTCTCTCTCACAAACATTTTAATGATATATTGTATAAAAATTAGCATAAGCACTCAAATGGGGTGCTTATACCATGAGGCATATTTAAAGGCTCTATTTTTTTCTAAAAATTCATAGGGGTCATCTCTATCCAATTCAGAACCCCCTAATCCAAGGATTCACAACATTATCGTAAACATAATCATTTTGTTCATTACTTTCCTGATTGTTTTCATCAGTGTCAGATTCACTGCTAGACAGCGAGAGATCAAGAGGGTTACGTCCCAAGAGGGTTAACGAAAAAGCTTTCGGGTGACCAGCTCTCCTACCAGCAATGGTGCTAGTACATGAATTTCAAATATCCTAGTCCAGAGTTTCCCAAGCGTTTTGGAGTCACAGCACCGTTGCTGCACCCACGTCTTTTCAATTTTGCTCTAAGCCACATTCTTTGTGCACTGTAAAATAGCACTTTTTAAACAATCTAATCCATTTTTGAAACCTTATACTTATACAAGAAGACATACCTCATTAACTTCACTTGACTCTATCAAAACAATATTTAATTGATACAGCATAGACGCTGCACAAAACCAACTGCTACTTTAATAAGTACAGAGTACCAAGTAGGTTGGAGAACTAGTGAAAAATACCAACTTAATTATAATTGGCTTTTATTAAGTCCATTAATTTTTTAACACTTCAGGTTGCAGCAGGACACAGTCTGGGAGCCTCTGTCCTAGTCAATTACATGCCATAATAAACACATATCTTTACATTTTCTCTTAACACCTAGCATCATCCTAATCCCCCTTCCAATAATAAATATTAGTATCTTGATCCTTTGAATGCACTTTATATAAAGATAAATCCCGCAAGTGCGTGTAAAAAATATCAAAAGACTATATTGGAATGGTTAGTTTCACTGATTAGGTTAGGGTAAAGTCTTGCACATTCCTAATTTAGTTAAAATTAGATAAAAATGCCTAAAAAATCTAAATTTCCTTCTGACATAGCGAGTGCATTTTTGCTGTAAAAGAAATAATTAAAAAATGCAAAAGAGCTATTTAGATGGATTGCTTCTTATATTTAGATTCATCTGTCGCTATAGCATACATTTTTTTGGTTAAAATCATAGTAATAATAATCAAGAGTTACATCTTGCAGGTTAGAATTATATTACCATTGATCTGTGACAAAAAATCTTATTTAAATTTGTAAAGATTCACTACTGTAATGCAGGTGTAGTTAAAATCTTGCACTGAGCTTGACGTGACCGTTTTGAAGATTTTCTTTTGTTCATTTAACACCACCTCCCTAATTCCAACAGTGGTTGGACTTGAACTATTTAATAGAGTAAATAAACAAAGCTATTCAACTTTCCCTTAGAGAACCAGGAATTTTTTGTCGAAACACCCATGCAAACATGGCTGGTGTAAAAGCAATGATTACACCAAGTGTGTGATTAATTTTTTGGTACTTTTTATGATGGTAACTTTCAGGTTAAAATTGTTCATAGGATCCTGTCTTCATATTAATGCAAGCTTGCGCTCTAATATAATAAAGTTTCTGTCTTCTACTAATTAATGAATTATTTTACTTCCAGGTTAAAGTTAAAGTTGTTGTTTTCACAGAGATCACTTGAAGACCCCCATCACTGCCAGAATTCACAGCTGCTCTTATGAATTTGCAGGAGGAATCAGGACAATGACTGGTCAAAATTTTACTTCAGGTAAATCCAGTCCTTTTTATTCTATTTATTTTTCATTACCTATGCCACTAACTTTTTAAAAAAAAATTTGGTTTTACTTTTTTACATTTTCACTTGATGCTTGATTTATCACACTGGGTAATAATCTTGAGGTAACTTGCCATAATTATTGGTATCTTGGAAATTTATTCCCAATGGATCATAAGCCAACCACAATCTTAGTTTTGGCCAGGAAAACCCTGAAAAGTGTGTAATCTGCTTATTAGGGCACTCTTTCAGTTTTTGCTGGGAAATTATTTTAAAGGTTTTCATCGAAACCTTAAAAATAATTGCTTATTAACTTATTAAAAAGACTTAAAACGATTAAACATTCAGTATTATGTATAACAGCGACTCACTTCACTTTTCTACATATATGTACCTTAACCACACTGAACAGAATCAGTCATATGTCATAATCTTATTGTTTTCTATAATAGAATCAATGTACCTGGTGAAAACATCCTGTGACCGACTCAAAGGCCCACTTATGCCATTGAAATATTTTTTGTGTAAATAGGCCTTTGAATAGGGATCTACAGTACATGCTGATTTTTTATTTATAGCCATGTCTAGACTTAATTATGTGTTGATCATTCTTAAACATCATCCAAAAATTCAAATTAAATAATAATAATAATAAGTATGCCTCTAAATGGGAGAAATAGAGATAGATAAACAGATCAATTTGTTAATGCTGATCATTAGTAGGGCCCTGGCCTGTTTCACCACATCCATCCATTCAGACATCATCATCATGGGGCCTGGTCTGCTCTACAACATCCTCCCTTTTAAGCTGATCCATGACTTTACACCTTCCAGGTGATTTTAGTCCTTTACAGCTCAATCCATATCAGTCTTGGTCGACAGATGAGCCGTTTACCCCTAGGCTTCTGTCTGTAGATCACTTTTCTGCTCTACAATCAATATCCTCTCAAGGTTTCTTGCCCAAAGCAGCCTGCACCTTTAAATTGCAGCAACTACGGATGGCTCCGGTACTGAAAATGTTCATTAGGAAATTGTATCAGCGGGCTGTCGAGCTAGTACATTAGCTCTTTATGCCCTCCCCAAAGCACACACACCCTCACTCCCCAAGCCTGAGTTATCGGGCTGGGAAGCGGAACGTTGGAGATTTCCCTTTGCCAGGACAATGTCGAGCTAGTACATTAGCTCTTTATGCCCTCCCCAAAGCACACACACCCTCACTCCCCAAGCCTGAGTTATCGGGCTGGGAAGCGGAACGTTGGAGATTTCCCTTTGCCAGGACAGCCCCAGCCCGCACTCACTCCATTGAGTACCAGTGGAGGTCACGCCAGCACAAGGACATCCGGAAGGCCGGTGACGCTTCTCTCACAGCACCAGGAGTCGGGATGGTGTATTTACATCCTAAAATCTTACACTGCCCATCCCTGGGAACGCCCGACGCCGTTGGATACAGATTTCTACAGTGGGTTTCTACCTTGAAACTAATTTACGAAGCAGCTGGGACAAAACGGTTGCCTAGGTACAACTACTTTAACTGCTATGTAAATAGAACCATTGGCATGAGTTGCCACTACTCACCTCATGCCTCGTATCCTTAAAGGGCAACATGTAATCATGCTCCCTACCCTGTTTCTGCCGTTTTATTTCCAGCTGCAGATTTTCCAAAGCTGGTAGCCCTTTAAGTGCTTCCATTTTCGGCAGATACTATGCACGCTCTTTGTCTGCCAGCACAGGCTCATGCAATAATGGTGGTTTTGGTCCCAGTCTAGCACTAGGGGGCAGCACCTCTTTAGCCAGCACGCCACTACAAACTTGTCAACCAGAGCCCCAGGGGATATATATACCCATCCATCATTATCTAACACTGGACTGTATCTTTTTCTGAGGATTTTCCAGGTATTGAACAGGTTCTCTTCTTTTGTCTGGCTGTTTTGCATTACCACTGGTCTTATGATAATAAAAGTTGTGTATAGGGCCATCGTAGTTTTCCTTGAGAGATTTCTGCTTCCTAGTTGTAGCTCGTGTAGGCCAAAATAAGAAGAATGGCCTGCTTTTTATTCTTTCTTTCATCTCTGCCAGGTACTGCACTGGTTGGCCTTTTTAAAGTTGGTTGGTGTCCTGATGGTTGAGATTCTGATACGTTGTTTCTGATAGTTCATCCTGTGCTCACATGTATGTTTCTCTGGAAGTTGTTTGTGGTAGTTCATTTGGTGCGCGCATGCATGTTTCTCATGTTTCTCATAACGCTTTCTAAAGGGATGTTAAATAGGATACATGCCAGTGAGTGTCCTTGACTCAGTGGCCCTGATTAATATGAAAGTTCCTCAAGTACTCTTCCTGTGCTTTGATTCTTTTTTGGAGGTAGCCATCGTCATGTATAAACCAGGTAAGTTTGTTAGAAACTCCAAGTTTCTATAGTTAGAAACTCCAAGTTTCTATAGTTAGAAACTCCAAGTTTCTATAGTGCACTTTGCAGATATTTCCTGTCTAAGCTGTTGTGTAGTCCACATATGGTTGGTGTATGGGGATGTTTTATTCTTAGCATTTCTTCTGGAGACATCTGGTGGTCAAAATATGATCTGTGGTGGGTCTATTCTGTCTGAATTCAAATTGATAGTCACCTAGAATATGTTCAGTAAACCTTTTCAGTTTTCTTGCTATTAATTTGTTGATGATTTTGTAGGTTACATTAATTAGGAAGATTCCTCTGTAATTTGAGCATTCCAGTTTAGATCCTCTCATATGAATTGAGCGCAGTACCCATTTTTATTTGGCATTTCTCTTCTTCCTGCCAAATTCTTGATATGAAGCTCTATATTTGTCTATGCAGTTCATTTTCACTTAGTTTTATAAGTTCCACAGTGATAAGGTCGGTTCCTGGGGCTTTACTATTTTTCATGGTAAAGATCACGCTTTTTGTTTCATAGTTGGTTGGCTGCCCAAAGGGTACAGTTCTTGTGGTAGTTTGTAATCCTGATTGGCTGCACCATAAAAGCCAAATAGCATCCCTTCAAATTGTTGTGCCCTTCTAGTACCTTTTCTGTGATCAGTTCCTTATCTATAATGCTGATCACTGATAGGATTCCTAATAAATGCTGCTAGTTGTGCTGTATGCGTGAATAAACAAATCCATGTCTTAATTGAAAGCCATTTTATTTAAAAAATGTGATAATTAAAACATTTTTATCTTACCTTATTATAGTATAGGCGATATTTTAGAATGAAAATCTAAAAACATGTTAAAGTTTAGACTGTAGTGATTTGAAGAAGTTGTTTACCTTTTGTGCTGGTCGTCACTGTCCATCATATACATTTGCCTTTGTAAAACATAAAACACGGTATAGCTTAAATTTCTTTTAAAACTTTTTCACAGCGCTCCCATGTATTTCCAAAAATCTTGTTTAATCGTGGGGGGGGGGTGTTTAGCAAGCCTTAGTAAACAACACGACTATATTTTTTTAATGTTCTGAAAAGGGGATGCAGCATAACAATGCATCTTTTTTTCAGGTTTGCGCAGTTCCTTTTACATAACCTGATTGCTACCATTTTTATTATAATTTTTTTGCTTGTCTCGCTCTCTCTAATCTTCAAACTGCACCAAGTTGGGTTTCACCTTGTCATGTGTATGCATAATGGGGGGGTGTGTACATAAGGTGGGTTGTACGCCCCACATTGGAAAACAATTCCATTAACCAAAGAGATGTTGTAGAATAGATTAATTATGTAAGCCTACAATATCATAATTCATCATAAAATCACCTTTCTCTTCTAACTTGTAAAATTAGTGTAAATCATTTGTTCCAATGCAAGTGAATAAAAAGCAAAAGATTATTAAGTATGTCATTCAACACGGCTCCTCTGGAATAATCATTCATTTTGAGCATCTTCTAAATCTTAATTTACTGTAGTTACTGCAGTTATTAACTCTCAACAGCAGATTTTTCAATTTGTTGATATTACAACTAACTATCAAAGTGTCTCATAGGTGTAATTTTGTAGCTAAAGGTAATTGCATGCTCTTATATTGATATTAGGTGATGCCCTTTAATTGATATTAGGTGTTTGTTCAAAATATACTTTCCAAAATGTATTTATTATTATTTTTAGGCAAAACATTTTTGAGTCGACAAAAAACATAGCATCACAGCTGAGAGGCGTAGCGAGGGGCGGGCAGGTGGGGACATATGTTAGGGGCGCCAAATTGTGCTTTGATATTATATTATTGGTAAAAATAATGGGTTTGAGAGTTGAAAAAAAGAAAAGGGGGCTCTTTAAAATGGATCTTGTCCCCGGGCGCCAAACACCCTCGCTACGCCACTGTCACAGCTTTACAAAGAAGGAAAAAAAAATTGTTTCCAATTATATTTAAAATATTAGTTAAATTTATTTTTATATTTTATTACCATATACTCAATACTATTAATACTACAACAAATATTCATTTTTCAAAAGAATAGACTCACTTTGTGGACACCGTATCAATCAAGGAAATAATGTCACAAAAAGTCACAATTATAATTTAAAATAACATAATTTTCAAACATATGCATGTAATTATCACTTAAAAATTTATTAGTAAGAATTAAATAAAAATAAAAGCTAAGAAAAAAGGTACTTTTTTTTTTTTATATCAGAGATATCGATCAGATTATCTAATCGGTCATCCAGATGATGCATATACATTCTTGAAAACAATTTCTTTCTTTATTAAAACATAAAATGTATCACAAACAAAGGATCTGATATATACTCTGACCCTTTTACCCTTGTTTTGGAAATGCAATTTAAATTTTGTTTGTTATTGTCATGTTGCAGCGCATATGTAAAAATGTCAGACTTTAAAATAACCAGTACATCTTCAAAGATAAGATAAGATTCTGTTATTGATCCAAACAAATGGAAATGTTTTATGATTGCATTGTACAATTTCAGCACATATAAAAAAAACAATTTGAACACAAGACATTTGTATTAAATTTTTCACTAGCAGCCATTCAGTGAGTTCTCTTAGCCATATCAGGGATTTATTAGTTCTTATTAAGATTTGTGACTTAGGGGGAGCACGCAGGTAAATTCGTACAGATTAGGGAACAAAAGAATTTTTGTATTTTTCAGTCCTTGACGTGATGGAAAGAATTCGTACAGAACGAGCCAATCCTAAGTATCTGTGATGAAGGGGGTGGGTTGTATCATCCAAAATGTGTTTAATTTTACAATAACATCTTTCTTCAAATAGTTCTTCCAGTGAAAGATGTTTAGTTTGTGTTATGTTTCTAGCTTTCTTGATTAGTTGGTTTATGTGGTGTTTAATATCAGACGTTGAATTCCCACACCAGCAGGTAATACTGAAATTGAGCAGGCTTCCAATTGTTCAACTGTAGAATAAGTTTACGCCAAAATTGTACAGTTTTTTGAGGAAGGTGAGTCTTTCTGAATTTCTTATACAGCATTTGGCTGTGCTCCTGCCATGTTAGCTTATTATTAATGGTGACACCTAAGTACGTATATGCATCTACTTTCTCTCCACTTTGATTTTTTATGTCGAGATCTGTAATCTGGTGTTCCTCCCTCTTGAAATCAACAACATTTGCTTTGTTTTTGAGACATTTAGCGGGAGAAAATTTTCATCGCACCAATTGATAAAGCTTGTTACTAAGTTGGGGTATAAGCCTTCTCCTTCAGATAGTAAGCCAATCTTGGTGGCATCATCAGCAAATTTTAAGATTGGAACGGTGTCACTTGAGCTTTTAATAACATTGGTATATATTGACATATACGGTACAGGGGAGAGAACGCAGCCTAAATGTCTTAATGTCCTATGTTTCCAAAAGTGTTCATCAATTGCTACATTTTCATGATGCTGATACAGTTCTTTTTATTTTGCATTAAGGAACTTTAGCACAGCTTGTCTCCTTTATTTTCAGTATCAGAAATTTTTTGGAAACTCAGTATGGCCATGAATCTGTCCTTAGTCATATTTCATCAAATAAGGATTCCCTGCACAACAGTCTTGTAAAATAAGTACTTAAATAAGTACTGTATTCTTAATAAATCCTCTTAGTTGATAAAACTTTTCAATGAAGTTATACCAATTTTATAAAACAGAAAGTTTCTTTGGTTCATTGTCCTGCACATTGCGTACTAACAAATATATGCAACCCAATTTGCAGTAAATTAGAGTTTGAAAAAGTCTATTTGCTTTTGAAATCTCTTTATATCTCTCTTGTTTAAACATTCATTAGTAAGCAGTATGCTTTTTATGTCTGGTCTAAATGCACAAATCCACTTTAAGTCCCACAGTCATTGTCATCATAATCATGCTCTTCGACATCTGCCCATCATAGATGCTGTCGAAATATATTTAAATTTAATTAATTTAGCTCAAACACAAAATTTACAATCTAAAAAAAAAGACATCAAAATAGAAAACACTCTGCCTCAATTACTTTTAATTCAACTTTTCATTGAAAAGGAAACTCAGCTGATTGTCTACTAAATAATAGCCATGGATACAGCATTGTTTACATTTGACATTGGGCTAACTGAAAAATAATAATATAACAATAATTTTCATAAATACAACTTAGTTTAAGTTAAAATAAATAAATAATGCATTCTATTTTTTTATAACCATTTACGAATTTTATGCTACCATGAAGAAAGCTAATAATAGGGCTAAGAAGTAGATATCACAGTATTAGTTAACTAGAAATGAAAAATATCAACAAAACTTATTTACTGTTATTATGAAAAGGGTTTGGAAATGTTTGGGGGTGAGGGGGGGGGGCACATTTAATTAATGTTAGATGGGACACTTTTTCAAGGTCACTACACTTTACTGAGACCTTAGCATGCCTCAAATTTGAAATACCCGATACTTTTTTAATGCTTTTTCTATAAGGGAATATGGGAGGTGGTGATATGAAACCTTTTTGGGTGTTCAGATGGGGAGTGGGGCAAAAATGGTTGTGAAATAATATCAAAGCACATTTTGGCGCTCCGGGACATCTGATAATAATGCACATGCTAAATTTACTAAGCATTCCTTCATCATGAGCTGTAATCATTCTTCAACAGGAATGAATGGTCAAGAGCAATTACAAGATGAATAGTCAAGAGAAACCACACCTCAACAAGACATGTTCTAATGATCTTCCATCTCATAGAAATCAAACCATTAAATAACAACTTTGGACAATAAGGTATGTGAAATTTTACTATGAAATGAATGAGCGTGATAAGTTGGGCCACCTGTGTATAGCAAATAGTAAATGTATAGGAAATGTTCAACATTAATACAACAAATATTTGGAGAAAAAAATACCTTTACCAGCATAACAATCGGTCGACTATACTACTTTAGTGAAAACTTGGGCTTAAACAAAAAAAAGTAAATATAAAATGAGCAATGGTAATTATTATTTAAGATTTTATTAAATATAATGAAACGAGCAATAGTCATTGTTACCTGCATTTATCAGATTAAAAGATGAATCAAATTTCATAGTCATTATAAAAAAATATAATTATTTAGAGCAGTGGTTCTCAACCTTGCATCTTCTTTCTAACCCCTTTATAAAGTTCCTTATGTTGTGGCGACCCCCAACCATAAAATTATTTTCATTGTTACTTCATAACTGTTATGATTCGTAATGTAAATGTCTGATATGCAGAATTCATTTTCATTGTTACAAATTGAACATAATTTAAGCATTAATCACAAAAAACAATATTGTGAAATATTAATTTCTGATTACAAAGAAATGCAATTTTGTCTTGAAGCATGGTGTAGCATGGGTAACAGTCTTAATTTAACAACAGTAAACTACTTTGCTACTTTTTGCGACAGTATGCTAAAAGCCAACATCAGTGCCAAGGTTTAGATTTAGGTTTCTTTCTTACCTGATCAGAAATGCTCAGAACAGTCTTTGCACGAGCACAACGAAGATGATCTTCCACAAGTCTACTTCTATCTTTAGGCTTAATTACCAACAAGCTGGAAAACCCTGTTTCACGAAGATATGTTGTTGGAAAGAAAGAGTGAAGCGCAACAGAAAAGGGTATGACTGCAAACACTTGATCCAGAATTTTGTAACTGGCATTGTAGAGAAATCATTTCTCGCTGTAACGCTGTCAATAAGTTCAATGAACTCCTCTTGTGTTGACTTAGGAAAATCTTCAACTTTGACTGTGAATGGACTTCTGGCAAGTGCAAATGGGGTGTGAGGTAGATTTGGAAAGTACGATGAAATTTCGTCAGTAAGCATGTGCAAGTGTTCCTTCACAGAATTTATCATTGTAATCCCTTTGTCTGGTTCAATGTCGTGAAACAAGATAATATGGGCAACGTATACATTTTATTTTCATCCAATTTTTTTGGCCAAAGCTGAAATTAAAATTTAAATGATCACATCTTTTTAGGGAAATTGTAGGATGTTGCATTTGGTCCTTGCAATGATAATTTTAACTCATTTAAGATGGCGAAGATGTCAGCCAAGTAAGCTATTTTCTGCAGTTCACTTTTATCACTAAAAAGAGCTTCAAACTGCGGTCTTGCTTTCTGATTTAAAAAAGTTTTGAGTTCATGACGAAGCTCAAAAACACATTTTAAAACTGTTCCTTTTAACAACCATCTCATTTCGGTGTGAAATAGCAGAGCATTATTCGACGCATCAACTCGCTGCACAGTCGAATGTTTAAAGTGCTCGCCTTTACAAAATTGACAGACCTTACGACACTTTTCATTACTTCTTTTAACTCTTGTGACGGCGTCTTTGTTGCTAATATTTGCTAATTAATCAATCAGTTCCGATGACTTTTTATGACTCATTAGTATTAAACGTTGAACCGATATCGACATCCTAGTATAGCTCGAGCACCATCTGTGGAAAAACAACACCTTTCCCAAGAGATCTTATGATCTTTCAGAAGAGTTTTGCAAAAAAGAAACTCATCTTAAAGACACCATCATTAATATACCTCACGTGGATTAGTAACTGCGAACAATTTGCAACATCTGTAGATTCATCAAGCCTGATACTAAATATTGGAAGTGGAGCAGATTTAATTTCCTGGATTACCTGAATACCAACAGACATGTCATCTGTTTTTCTATGGACAGTGTCGTTGTAACAAATTCGTCTCCAATTATAATGAAAATTTCTGACATTTGTTTTTTTAGCCGGACCAAATCAATCAGTTTCTAAGACCATCGGCATCGAAAATGTGTGTTTTCCAATGGTCTGAGGCGACCCACAGGTTGAGAACCGCTGATTTAGAGGATAACCTTTTAATTATAATATCTGAAAAATTTCATGACAGTCACCATGGTCACCGTAGCAACAGTCATATCCCTAAACTTCATTCCACGCTTGGATTCCCAACTGCAGTAGGTCTGAGAATGAAATATTGTGCTCTTTGTGAGGAAAAATGCTTAATCTAACATTTATCAATGTTCATGCTCCCATCAAAGATATAGAAGGTTGGGAAAAAGAAACCTTTTATGAGACACTGGAAAAGATCTACAAAGAGGCACCACGACATTATATTAAAATAGTGATTGACGAATTCAATGCCAACTATATTGGCAAGGTAAAGTCTGCATAAAGAATCCAATGGCAATGGGATCCGACTCATAGACTCTGCTTCAATAAAAGAGATGTCAGTTAGCAGCACCAAGTTTCCACTCAAAAAATATACATACACAAAGTTACTTGGAACCGACCAGATTGAATTACCCACGTTTTAATCAATGGTTTTAAGGATCAGACATACTAGATGTAAGAAGCTATCAAGGAGCAGATGCAGACTCTGACCATCTACTTGTAAGGCTTAAATATAAGCAGAGACTAAGCATTATTCACAATGGCCAAAATCAAAGAGAAAAGTAATTGCCAAAAACTTTCCAAAAATGATGTAGACGTACAAGTAGAAGCATCACAGTAAGAAACAGGGAAAACAACATAAATGAACAGTGGGATAGGATTTTAAAAAATGTTGTGAAAACATCAGAAAAAGTAGGAGGATTCCAGCAATCTAACAATTGAGTAGGCTGATTTGATAATGAATGCAGACAGACTGTTGAAGAAAGGAACAAAGCCAGAGGAAAGCCCTAAAAATGTGTAGGAAGAAAAAGACGACATGGGAAAAAGCTAAATGAAAAAGAAGACTTATCAAGGGAGGGAAACATCAGAGCAATGTACATAAAGATGAAAAGAATGGATACCAAGCTAGACTGCAAATGTGTGAGAGTCAGGAGGGAGAAACAAAATCAAGGTTCAGGAAGAATATTCAAAGGAATTACAAATTAGACGAGACCTAAGCAAGGAGACTCACTGTCATACATGCTGTTTAACCTAAAATTGGATAGAGTTATAACAGTGGTTCTCATGTCGTGGTGACCACCCAACCACAAAATTATTTTCGTTGCTACTTCATAACTGTAGAGTATGTGTGTTTTCTGATAGTCTTAGGCAATCGCTGGGTCTTAAGAAGCATACATATTGACATTTGAGGAAAACCCAAGACCCACTGTCTACAATCAACCCCTTCAGTATCTTGCATATGCTGATGACTTTGTCAGCAGTGTAAGGGAAAAGTAGTAAAGATATATCAAAAGCCTTTATTGAATTAGAAGAATTAACTCCACTACAATTAAAGCATCCCCGTTCACTGTCGCGATGATAAGGCTTCGAGCATAAAATCACTAGAAGCAGGGTTGGAAGTCAACAGGCAAAAAAGCAAAATACATGACTATAATAAGAGAAGAATAGACAGATGAAGTCATTAAAATTTAAAAAACACACTTTTGAGCAAGTAAATGAATTCAAATACCTAGGATCTTTATTAAATGAAAGAAATGAACTACTAATATAAATAAAAGAAAGAATATCGGCAGGAAATAGGGCATAATTCAGTAGTTGGAAAATTTGTTAAAGTAAAAACATAAAGAGATCAGTTGTAACATAAGCAAGTGAAACTTGGACCCTTACAAAACCGACAGTAAACCACTGCTCATGTTAATGAAGTAATCCAAATGTATTTATATTCTATCATTGGTTATTTTACGAGAGTTAAAATGTTCTGCATGGCTGATAAAATTATCTGATTGAATGCAAAGGGATCATTGGTGATCCTGTGATTGTAGATATGTATCAGAAATGAGTTTAGCATATTACAAGCCAGTGACCAAGGAAGTGAAGTTCAGTTGAACCCATAAACTGTAATTGGTGAGGGATATTATCAGTAAAGTCAGTGAAGGAAATTCTAAAGTACGTAACGCAATTGAAATATTTATTTTAACTTCGCTGTATTTATCAACGTACCAGTAACAAAAACAAGAGATGTACTGATAAGTGTGGTTAAACATATGCTTGAATTTATGTAAAATGATTGAAAATGCCTTTCATAGATTTAAAACGATTCCTTTTTTTAGCTTTAAGTATGGTAGTAATTTATGATTTATCCATTTGGATCCATAGATAAGGAGAGGTTATTTTACCGATAACAAATGTTATTTGATAATAGATTAATAAGACACAAACAAATTGTGTGAATAGAACAATATAAGTTACGCTGTAATAATAATTATACATTATACACAATGAAACGTTTCGGCACATGTCTTCATCAGTACAAACAAAATAAAACACATTTAAGTAAGTATAAATTAAACTTACATAATATCAATATACATATCCTACCTAAAACAGACAAAAACAAAATAAAGAGTAGTAGAAAGGAAGTGATTTTAACATAATTGTAAAAACCAAATAGGAAAAAGACATGGCAGCTAAGTAAAATTGTGGATTTGGTTCAATCCATATAGATTATATCTGCAGTGTTACTGGTATAGAGTATACCAGTAACTGCAATGTCTGAGATACCATGATGTTTAGGGCTATTGAAATGTTTGGAGACCGGACAGAGAGCGTGTTTATTTATGTTGTAGAGGTGCTCTCTGAAACGGTCCCCAAGGCGACGACCTGTCTCTCGTATGTATAGGCTTCTTTTAAGGCTCCTCATTCTGACACTAGTGATAGGTCTAAATTTATCTTAACTTTTCATCCCCACAACTTAAAAGCTCGCTCTCTGGTGCTGAAAAAGCGCTCAATTCTGATGGCGGACCCAGTCACAAATGAGATTTTTAGAAAACCACCTCTTTTCGGCGGGAAAAGAGCCTTAGGGACATGCTAGTTAGAAGGCACCTCCCTGCTATTGAAGCACATAAAGGCAGAAAAAGTTGCAACAGTAGTAACTCATGTCCCTACATGATCGAAACTGATAAGATCACTTTCCCTCTGGAAGTATTCAGAATAAAAGATGGCTTTACTTGCACAAGTCGCAACGTGATTTACACCATCATTTGCAAAAAGTGCTGTAAACTATACATAGGAGAGACAGGTCGTCGCCTTGGGGACCGTTTCAGAGAGCACCTCTACAACATAAATAAACACGCTCTCTGTCCGGTCTCCAAACATTTCAATAGCCCTAAACATCATGGTATCTCAGACATTGCAGTTACTGGTATACTCTATACCAGTAACACTGCAGATATAATCTATATGGATTGAACCAAATCCACAATTTTACTTAGCTGCCATGTCTTTTTCCTGTTTGGTTTTTACAATTATGTTAAATTCACTTCCTTTCTACTATTCTTGTTTTTGTCTGGTTTTAGGTAGGATATGTATGTTGATATTATGTAAATTTAATTTATACTTACTTAAATGTGTTTGTTTGTACTGATGAAGGCATGTGCCGAAACGTTTAATTGTGTATAATTATCATTAAAGCGTAACTTCTATTGACACAATTTGTTCGTGTCTTATTAATCTATTTTAAAGCTTTATCGCAGTCCAACACTTTTTATAATTAGTTATTTGATAAATATTTGTTTTATTTTCAGATGGCGTTCAAGAAAGACTGAAATTTACTTCAGTTGGTGCCGAACAATTCAAAGCAGAGTATGAAGAAAGTCAACATTGCAATTAATAAATAGATGGTGCTTAAATATTTTTGTACGTGAGAGAAAAAAGAAGATATAAATAAAAGAATAAAATAAAAGAAGATATATATTTATATAAATAAAAGAAAAAACATATATATAAATGAGTATAAAATAAAAGAAACAATATAAAAAAAAACATTTGAAGTTGTTTTAATTTATTTAATTGAAATAAAGAAAATGAAAACATGAATGCTCTTTATTTTAGGGGGAGAAAAAACAAAAAATTCTCCCCGCGAGACCATCTCCAAAGAGATGAAAACATGAATACTCCTGGTGATATAGTGAGTCATCTTTACAAACTTTGGTAACTTAAGGACTTGGTGAAATCCAAGCTATCTAATAAAATGTAGGCACCTTATTCCACCAAGCCCTCCAATTACATGTTACAGGCAAAGTATGAAATCCAGGCATTCTTTAAGATCTTTGTTTGGTAATCAAATTTAAATGTTTGTTTATAAAAAGTCCAGGCACTAAAGCCTTAAGACAATAGCCGGACGGACATTCTATAGAATGCCTGGATTTTATATTTTTCCTGTAACATACAAAATCAATCTATTATTTGATTAACATTTGCTAAAAACCACCATCATCTCAAGATCTCGCCAAAAAAAATTTACAATGAATTCACATGGATGGTGTTCAGAAATACATTTGTATGTTTATCACATGGGGGACTTTGACATCCTAATTCTGCACTGCCCCTGTTATTATTTCATTGCTGGTTTCCAAATAATTAAACTCTTTTTGTGCACAATTCGAGTCTTATCATTTGATGACCAGCAATATATACAATATCACACATACTTAACTGATTCTAGACAACATATTTACAATGGTATATATTAAACTCTTTTTGTGCACAATTCGAGTCTTATCATTTGATGACCAGCAATATATACAATATCACACATACTTAACTGATTCTAGACAACATATTTACAATGGTATATGTTCAAAGTCTTAAAGTACGTTCACACTACCGAATAGTTACTAGGATTCTTGCCTTTTAAACAAGATTTGCTGAGCACTGAACAAAATATGATGGGACTGGTTATGCAGAAACTGTACTGGACCAGTGAAATGAAATATGCCAGTCAGCATCTGATATAGAGTATATATATAGAGAGCAGCTTGTAGTCACAGAAAGTTGAGAATCCATGTAACAAATGTGCAGTGTAAATGTACCTTTAAAACTACACCATCTAACACCGGGTATACATCCTTTACTAATACTAGACGACATAGATCTACAAAGTCTTATGCCTACAACAGACCTGTTTACCCTCAAACTCTTAAAATCACACACTTATCACAAAATTGTTAAATACCTTATATTTATAGTAAAAAAAAAATAAACATACGGTCTATATAATGTATACACCTCAAAATCCTATATAATGTTTACACCTCAAAATCGTACATAGTATGCCAAAATAGTAAGAGTAAACAGGTCTGCTACAAAATCAAATTTCAAATTATAACATTTAAGGAAACAATTATAATTTTCAATAAAATCTTTAAAAAATCATGAAAAAGTTTAGATATTGGTTCACAAGTTCATACACACATTTATTTAACATCTTGAAGGGGTTGGCACTTTATTCAGTTAAGGAAAACCATCCATACAATAACTATTAACAATAAAAATAATGGTTCAAGTTGTTGGCACCACTGGTGGTCAAATGTTCATGTTGTTGGCACCACTGGTGGTCAAATGTTCATGTTGTTGGCACCACTGGTGGTCAAATGTTCAAGTTGTTGGCACCACTGGTGGTCAAATGTTCATGTTGTTGGCACCACTGGTGGTCAAATGTTCATG